>SJYC01009401.1:0-13621 GCA_006408675.1 Madoqua kirkii
CCTAGTTGAATTTCATATGAAAATAAAGTTATTGAGAACAATCAATTCTATTATCTTTAAAACAGTCATAATATGTATTTCCAGAAAAATAAAGCTGTTATAAACTTAGCAACTTAAAAATCAAACTTTCTTTTTTTTAACTTAGAGCAGTATGTGACTATGGGCCTTCCCTGTAGCTCAGTGGTAAAGAATCTGCCTGCCAATGCAGGAGACTCCGGTTCTGTCCCTGGGTTGGGAAGATCACCTGGAGAAACAAACAGCAAACTACTCCAGTCTTCCCGCCTGGGAAATCCCAGAGACTGAGGAGCCTGGCGGGTTACAGTCCATAGTGTCGCAAAAGTGTCGGACAGGACTTAGTGACTAAACAGCAACTTTGTGACTAAACAATAATAGCATGTGACTATGGAAAAGTACGCCACAGAGCAGAAAATTGTGTCACATACTGACAATGATAGGCAGAGTGATAATGTATGGGAAAATGTGTGAAAACTAGACTGAGAAAGAATTAACTTTCCATCAGATAGGACTGCGAACAGTCGGATGTGACTGAAGTGAATTAACATACACACACAGATTAACATAAGGCTTTTCCTTCAGAGTTTATTCTATAAAATTAGTTTTTGCTCCCAAGTAAATTTGCACTTATAAAAAAGAATGAACCAAAAGAGATGATAATATTACAACTTTCAGGGCACTCAACTAATGTTCCTATACACTTTCCAAGTTAAAATATTAGGTAGAATATTTTGCTCAAAAAATTAAATTTGAAAATTAATAAATTCTTCAAAAACAAAACTATAAATTAGCTACTTTCAGCAATTAAATTTGATTCAACTATCAGGCTACATGGGTAGAGGAATGGGGCAAGTTGTCATATTTAAAAAGCAAAAATTCAAAAAAGATCCCTAAAAGGTGGTTCCAAGAATGTGATATAAGGACAAATAGCAAGGGCAATAGTATGTTCAGAAAAACATTAACAAGAATGAATAGTAAAGAAGTATAATGTAGTTCTGGTAATTAAATCTTAATTTAAAATAAAATACTCAAAATTAAATTGATCAGAACTTTAATCACTATAGCCACCAAGTGGAGAAAGCTTAGCATTGCATCATAAAAACTCAAAATTACTTCCCAAAACCACTAGGCCATTCAGATATGACCTAGATCAAATCCCTTATACAGTGCAGGTGACAAATAGATTCAAGGGACTAGACCTGGGAGACAGAGTGCCTGAAAAACTATGGACAGAGGTTGATAACATTGTCCAGGAGGTGGTGACCAAAACCATCCCTAAGAAATGCAAGAAGGTAAAGTGATTGTCTGAGAAGATCGTACAAATAGCTGAGAAAAGAAAGAAGCAAAATGCAAAAGGAGAGATGGAAAATATACCCAACTGAACACACAGTTCCAAAGAATAGCAAGGAGAAATAAGAAAGCCTTATTAAGTGAACAATGCAAAGAAATAGGGGAAAACAATAGAATGGGAAAGACTAGAGATATCTTTAAAAATTTGTAGATACCAAGGGAACAATTCATAAAATATAGGCACCATAAAGGACAAAAACAGCAAGGACCTCACAGAAGCAGAAGAGATTAACAGGTGGCAAGAATAAACAGAACTGTACAAAAACTCTTAATGACTCAAATAACCACAAAGTTGTGGTCACTCACCTAGAGCCAGACATCCCGGAGTGTGAAGTCAAGTGGGCCTTGGTGCTAAGTTGCTTCAGTCGTGTCCGACTCTGTGCAACCCCATAGATGGCAGCCCACCAGGCTCCCCCATCCCTGGGATTCTCCAGGCAAGAACACTGGAGTGGGTTGCCATTTCCTTCTCCAATGCATGAAACTGAAAAGTGAAAGTGAAGTCACTCAGTCGTGTCCGACTCTTAGTGACCCCATGGACTGCAGCCTACCAGGCTCTCTCATCCATGGGATTTTCCAGGCAAGAGTACTGGAGTAGGGTGGCATTGCCTTCTCTGAAGTGGGCCTTAGGCAGCATTATTACCAACAAAATAGGTGAAGATGATGGAATTCCAGCTGAGCCATTTCAAATACTAAAAGATGGTGCTCTTAAAGCACTGCACTCATTATGCCAGTAAATTTAGAAAATTCAGCAGTGGCCACAGGACTGGAAAAGGTCAATATTCGTTCGAATCCCAAAGAACAGCAATGCTAGAGAACGTTCAAATTACCGTACAATGGTACTCATTTCACTGGCTAGCAAGATTATGCTCAAAATCCTTCAAGCTAGGCTTTAGCAGTACATGAACTGAGAACTTTCAGATGTACAAGCTGGATTTAGAAAAGGCAGAGGAACCAGAGATCAATTGCCAACATACACTGGATCATAGAAAAAGCAAAGGAATTACAAAAAAATATCTAATTCTGCTTTATTGACTACATTAAAGCCTATGACTGGATGGATCACAACCAACTGTGGAATATTCTTAAAGAGATTGGAATGACAGACCACATTTTACGCCTCCTGAGAAACCTAGTATGCAGGACAAGGAGCAACAATTAGAACTGGACATGGAACAATGGACTTGTTCAAAATTGGGAAAGGAGTACATCAAGGTTGTAAATTGTCACCTTCTTATTTAACTTATATGTAGAGTACATCAAATGAAATTCTAGGCTGGATAACCCACAAGCTGGAATCAAGATGGCCAGGAGAATATCAACAATCTCAGATATGCAGATGATAACACCCTAATGGCTGAAAGTGAGGGGAACTAAAAAGCCTCTTGATAAAGGTGAAGGAGGAGAGTGAAAAAAACTAGCTTAAAACTCAACACTCAACAAACAAAGATCATGGCATCCAGTCCTATCACTTCATGGTGAATAGATGGGGGAAAAGCAGAAACAGTGTCAGATTTTCTTGCACTCCAAAATCAATGTGGATGTTGACTGTAGCCACAAAATTAAAAGGCACTAGTTCTTTGGAAGAAAAGCTTTAACAAACCTAGACAGTGTATCAAAAAGCAGAGACATCACTTTGCCAACAAAGGCCATATAATCAAAGCTATGGTTTTTTCCCATTGTCATGTATGAATGTGAAAGTTGGACCATAAAGAAGGCTGAGAGCCAAAGAATTCATGTTTTCAAACTGTGGTGTTGGAGAAGACTCTTGAGAGTCCCTTGGACTGCAAGGAGATCAAACTAGTCAATCCTAAAGGAAATCAACCCTGAATATTCATTGGAAGGACTGATACTGAAGCTAAGGCTCCAATACTATGGCCACTTGATGCAAAGAGCCAACTCATTGGAAAAGACTCTGATGTTGGGCAAGATTTAGGGCAAAAAAAGGGGGGCAATAGAGGATGAGATGGTTGGATGGCATCACTGACTCAATGGACATGAGTTTGAGCAAACTCAGGGATATGGTGAAGGACAAGGAAGCCTGGCCTGCTGCAATTCATGCGGTGGTAAAGTCAGACACTACTTAGCAACTAAACAGCAACTACTCAAATACTGTTGGGCTTCCCTGGTAGCTCAGACAGTAAAGAACCCACCTACAATGCAGGAGACCTGGGTTTGATTCCAGGGTTGGGAAGATCCCCTGAAGAAGGGAATGGCAACCCATTGTAGACATGACTAAAAGATGTATAAGCCAAGAAAACTAAATAAATAATTTATCCCATGTAATCAATTAATCTACCTAAAATTTAGGGGTTACATAAATTAATAGTATGGTATTATGAAATAAATATATCTCAAATAAAATGAATAAATACAAAAGCAATTTAACTACAACACAGGTAAATGTCAAGCCTTCCCCATAATACTCAGTATCAATGTTCATAAACGTTAAATGGTTAAAAATTGAACAGCAAAGTAAGAGGTGACAAATTCTTTGGAAATAAATATCTACAAATTAAGGAGAATAGTTGGCAACAGACTTACCTATAATCTGTTAAGTAAGGTGAACTTTGAAAGGCAAGTGAAAGTGAAAGTAGCTCAGTCGTGTCCACCTCTTTGCAACCCCATGGTCTATACAGTCCATGGAATTCTCCAGGCCAGAATACTGGAGTAGGTAGCCTTTCCCTTCTCCAGGGAATCTTCCCAACCCAGGAATCAAACCAGGGTTTCCTGCATTGCAGGCGCTCACTCCTATTTTACCTACAGGCTTCCCAGGTGGCTCAGAGATAAAGAATCTGCTTACCAAGCAGAAGACACAGATTCAGTCCCTGTGTCGGGAATATCCCCTGGAGAAGGAAATGGCAACCCACTCCAGTGTAATTGCCTGGGAAATCCCATGGATGGGGAGTCTGTTGGGTTACAGTCCATGTGGTCACAAAGACTTAGTAACTAAACAGCATCAGCAGTTGTACCTATGCCAGCTGGACCTATGGAGTGTCCTGTTGCCCAGAGGAGTAAGAATCTCTCTAGACCACCACAGTAAGCCACGCAGCAGTTTTACAGCTAAAAGAGAATAATGGCAACAGCAACCACACTCAATATTTAATAGCACATTTCTAAATACTTATACCCCTTCACAGATCACTACCTTTTCATGGTGAAGGGGCTTGCACAACTCAATGAAGCTATGACCCATGCCATGTAGGGCCACCCAAGAAGGACAAATCAGAGTTCTGACAAAATGTGATCCACTGAGGAGGGAATGGCAAACCATACGAGTATACTTGCCACGAGATCATGAACTGTATATAAGGACAAAAAGATATGCCAACGAACTATGAGTTGTCCAGATCAGAAGGAAGCACTGCTGTTAAAGCTAGAGGATGTGATGGAATTCCAAGAGCTATTCAGAGCTAAAGGATGATGCCATCAAGGTGTTACATTCAATATGTCTACACATCTGGAAAACTCAGCAGAGGCCACAGGAGTGGAAAAGGTCAATCTTCATCCCCGTTTCCAAGAAGGGTAGAATGTGCAATTGGACAGTTGCACTCATCTCCCATGCTAGTAATGTCATGCTTAAAATCTCACATGCTAAGCTTCAGCATTATGTGAGACAAGAACTTGCAGTTGTTCAAGCTGGGTTTAGAAAAGGAAGAATAAACAGAGATCAAATTGCCCACATTTGCTGGATCATAGAGAAAGCAGAGAATTCTAGAGAAACATCTTAGAATGTGCAATTGGACAGTTGCACTCATCTCCCATGCTAGTAATGTCATGCTTAAAATCTCACATGCTAAGCTTCAGCATTATGTGAGACAAGAACTTGCAGTTGTTCAAGCTGGGTTTAGAAAAGGAAGAATAAACAGAGATCAAATTGCCCACATTTGCTGGATCATAGAGAAAGCAAGAGAATTCTAGAGAAACATCTACCTCTGTTTCAAAGGCTAAAGCCTTTGCCTGTGTGGATCATAAAAAAACTGTGGGAATCTCTTAGAGAGATGGGAATACCAGACCATCTTACCTGTCTCCTGAGAAACCTGTATGTGGGTCAAGAAGCAACAGTTCCCTGTATGTAACAACTGATTGTTTCAAGATTGAGAAAGGAGTACAGCAAGATTGAGAAAGGTCTGTACAGCACGTTTGCTGTCATCCTGTTTGTTTAACCTATACGCTGAGTACATTATGAAAAATACTGGGCTGAATGAGTTACAAGCTGGAGTCAAGGTAGGCGGGAGAAACATCAACAACCTCAGATATGCGGAAGATACCACTCTAACAGCAGGAAATGAAGGGGAATTAAAGAGGCTCTTGATGAGGGTAGAAGAAGTGAGTGAAAGAGCCAACTTTAAACATTAAAAAAAAAAAAAAACTAAGATCATAGCATCCAGCCCCATTAGCTCATGGCAAATAGAAGGGGGAAAAGGTGGAAGTAGAGACAGACTTCCTCCTCTTTGGCTCTAAAATCACTGCAGATGGTGACTGTAGCCATGAAATCAGAAGATGATTCTTCTTGGCAGGAAAGCTGTGACAAACTAGACCCTGTGTTCAAAAGCAGAGACATCACTCTGCCGACAAAGGTCCATAGTGTCAAGGCTACTGCCTTCCCAGTGGCCACATACAGTTGTGAGAGCTGAATTGTAAAGAAGGCAGAGTGCCAAAGAATTGATGCTTTTGAACTGTGGTGCTGGAGAAGACTCCTGAAAGTCCCTTGGGCAGCAAGGAGATCAAAACAGTCAATCTTAAGGGAAATCAACCCTGAATATTAGTTGCAAGGACTGATGCTGAAGCTCAACTCATTGGAGAAGTCCCTGATGCTGGGAAAGATTGAGGGCAGGAGGAGAAGAGAGTGTCAGAGAATGAGATGGATGGATGGCATCACCAATGCAATGGACATGAACTTGGGCAAACTTCGGGAGATGGTGAGGGACAGGGAAGCCTGCACTCCATGGGGTTGCAAAGAGTTGGACACAACTGGGAGACTGAACAACAACAAATATTTATATGTATTCATTAATTAATCTTCATAATAATAAGTAAATTACTGTAGTGGACTGAATAATGGCACTCAAAGATGTCAGGACCTAATCCACGGCACCTGTAAATGTTTTAAGGTAAAAGGCATGTGATTTGCAGATGTTTTTAAATTACAGATGGTGATTGCAACCATAAAATTAAAAGACGCTTACTCCTTGGAGGAAAGTTATGACCAACCTAGATAGAATATTCAAAAGACGAGACATTAGTTTGCCAACAAAGGTCCGTCTAGTGAAGGCTATGGTTTCTCCAATAGTCATGTATGGATGCGAGAGCTGGACTGTCCAAAGAATTGATGCTTTTGAACTGTGGTGCTGGAGAAGACTCCTGAAAGTCCCTTGGGCAGCAAGGAGATCAAAACAGTCAATCTTAAGGGAAATCAACCCTGAATATTAGTTGCAAGGACTGATGCTGAAGCTCAACTCATTGGAGAAGTCCCTGATGCTGGGAAAGATTGAGGGCAGGAGGAGAAGAGAGTGTCAGAGAATGAGATGGATGGATGGCATCACCAATGCAATGGACATGAACTTGGGCAAACTTCGGGAGATGGTGAGGGACAGGGAAGCCTGCACTCCATGGGGTTGCAAAGAGTTGGACACAACTGGGAGACTGAACAACAACAAATATTTATATGTATTCATTAATTAATCTTCATAATAATAAGTAAATTACTGTAGTGGACTGAATAATGGCACTCAAAGATGTCAGGACCTAATCCACGGCACCTGTAAATGTTTTAAGGTAAAAGGCATGTGATTTGCAGATGTTTTTAAATTACAGATGGTGATTGCAACCATAAAATTAAAAGACGCTTACTCCTTGGAGGAAAGTTATGACCAACCTAGATAGAATATTCAAAAGACGAGACATTAGTTTGCCAACAAAGGTCCGTCTAGTGAAGGCTATGGTTTCTCCAATAGTCATGTATGGATGCGAGAGCTGGACTGTGAAGAAAGCTGAACACCAAAGAACTGATGCTTTTGAACTGTGGTGTTGGAGAAGACTCTTGAGAGTCCCTTGGACTGCAAGGCGATCCAACCACTCCATGCTAAAGGAGATCAGTCCTGGGTGTTTTTTGGAAGAACTGAAGCTAAAGCTGAAACTCCAATATTTTGGCCACCTCATGCAAAGAGCTGATTCACTGGAAAAGACTCTGATGCTGGGAGGGATTGGGGGCACGAGGAGAAGGGGATGACAGAGGATGAGATGGCTGGAGGGCATCACCAACTTGATGGACATGAGTTTGAGTGAACCCTGGGAGTCGGTGATGTGTCCTCTTTGTCAGGAGGCCTGGCAATAGCACCCCACTCCAGTACTCTTGCCTGGAAAATCCCATGGATGGAGGAGTCTGGAAGGCTACAGTCCATGCGGTCGCTGAGGGTCGGACACAACTGAGCGACTTCACTTTCACTTTTCACTTTCATGCATTGGAGAAGGAAACGGCAACCCACACCAATGTTCTTTCCTGGACAATCCCAGGGATGGGGGAGCCTAGTGGGCTGCTGTCTACGGGGTCACACAGAGTCGGACAAAACTGAAGTGACTTATCAGTAGCAGGGAGGCCTGGTATGCTGAAGTTCGTGGGGTCGCAAAGAGTTGGACATGACTGAGCAACTGAACTGAACTGAACTGAACAGACAGGGAGATGATCCTGGATCATCTGAACAGGCCCACATGCAGTCACAAGCGTCCTTATAAGATAGAGGCAGAGGGAGATAGGACACACAAATAAGAAAGGCAATGTGAAGACAGAGGCAGAAGATTGGCCACAAGCCAAAAAAATGCCAGCAGCCACTGGAAGCTAGATGAGGCAAGGAAAGGATTCTTTCAAGAGACTCTAGAGCCTTGATTTCAACCCCGTGATGCTGATTTCAGACTTCTGGTTTCCCGAATTGTGAGAGAATAAATTCTTGTTGTTCAAAAGCACCAAATTTGTGGCAATATATGATAGTAGCCACAGGAAACTAATACAGTTACTATTTCTCTTTTTTTTTAACAGATGAGTAAACTGGATTGAGGTTCATGTGGAGCCTGTCCTCCTTCTGGACTTTTTGGTTATATGAGACATTAAACATGTTTTATTATTTGAGTTAACTTTTCTGTTACTTGCAATAAAAGAGATCTAGCTGATAGAAACACTATTTTATAATCTTCTCTGATTTCTCTGATTATATTACATATGTGAGCATTGGATGCCAAAGTAAATTAGCTTGGATTATGAGTAATTTGCAAGCAATTTTTATAGTTTTTACTTTATTTTTATAAACAGCATATATTCAGTTCTGTTCAGTCACTCAGTCATGTCCAACTCTTTGCAACCCCATGGGCTGTAGCATGCCAGGCTTTCCTATCCATCACCAACTCTGGAGCTTGCTTAAACTCATGTGCATCAAGTCGGTGATATCATCCAACCATCTCATCCTCTGTCATCCCCTTCTCCTCCTGCCTTCAATCTTTCCCAGCATCAGGGTCTTTTCCAGTGAGTCAGTTCTTTGCTTCAGGTAGCCAAATTATTGGAGCTTCAGCTTCATTATCAGTCCTTTCAATGAATATTTCAGGACTGAAAAACAGCATATATTATTATATTTGTAATGAGGAGAATATTTTAATTTAAAAACCCAGATTTCTACATAAGTACACACAAAACCTATGTATGAATATTTATAGTAAATTTATTCAAAATACCACAACATGGAAACAATTCAAATGTTTATTACCTGATAAATGTATGAACAAAGTTGTATACCAGCATAATTGAATGCTACTGAGTACTGAGAAAAAAGCAAAGCTAGTGACATAAAGGTATAGATAAGTATCAAATGAATATCAAATGCATTATGCTAAGCAAAAGAAGTAAAACTCAGCTCAAAAGGTCCCGTTTGATTCTATTCATATGAAATCTGGAAAAACACAAAATTATAGGTGAAAAAAATAGATCAGTGATTACCAGGGTCTCATCATAAGGGGAGGGATTAGTTTGGTTTTGTTTTTTTTTTTTTAAAGAAGGAGGGCCAAGAGAGATAATTTTGATGTGATGGAACTGTTCAGTTTCTTGATTATGGTGGTTACCTACACTTGTTATCAAAACTTACAAAACTGTAATTTAAAGGGTGAATTTACAAACACCTGACCCTAAAATTTTTAAAAATAATGACAAAAATAAAACCTGAAACTTAAAAATACTTCCGCTAAAAGACTTAAAAGATACAAAAACTCATAGCCCAATTAAGTAGCATGCCATTCGTTTCAGTTATTCAAAATGTGTGTCTCTTTCACTTTTTTCATACACAAACCAGTTCAGCAGCCTCTTGATTTTAGATCAGTGACTTTTAATTTGCCTGTTGTGCAAAGAATATGGCTGCTAATACCTCCTTAACACCTGTTACTCCCATTGAGTCCTAATAAATCAATCAAGATACCACTTTGTCTTAGTTATCTTCCCACCCTCTAGAGCATCTTTTCTCTTCTTTGAACTGTTCTAACACTTGAAATGCTACCTATGGCAGAAGCCAACACAAAATTGTAAAGCAATTATCCTTCAGTTAAAAATAAATAAATCACTTTTTTAAAATGCTCTTAAATCTGTCCCAACTTTGTTCCTAATTTTAGTGTGGGTTTCTCACTCACAATGATCAACAGCCATTTGCTACCTACTTCATTTGCATGCATGCATGCTAAGTCACTTCAGTAGCATTCGACTCTGTGTGATCACATGGACTGCAGCCTGCCAGGCTCCTCTGTCCATGGGATTCTCCAAGCAAGAATACTGGAGTGGGTTGCTGTGACCTCCTCCAGAGGACCTTCCTGACCCAGGGATCAAACCCATATCTCCTACTTCTAACCCGCATTGGCAGGCAGGTAAGGGCATTTAACTTTTAAGGGCATTTAAACTTTCTCTTACTTTAAAATCACCAAGCAAATCAAAATTTAGGTTTAAAAAAAAAAAATTAAAGTGATTTCTTATTTCACCATGCATTCATTTCTGTTAAGTAAAGCTTTAATCAAAAGTTGAACTATTTTAAGAAAAAGGGCAAGTCTCAAAATTCAGATTAGGAGATTATGTAAAAACACTATCTCATCAATTTTACAATAGCAGTGCTTTCACTGTCTCATCAGTTTTACAATGACAGTGTTGTCACATTTTAACAACTCAAAACTGAGATTAGTCTTTCAGCCTAAGGTATGTCATAGTTTATCTGGCAATGCTTTTTCTGACTTGAAAGTACATAAATGAGTAGTGAGACTTAAAATCAAAAGCATTTTAGATTTTATCAAATATAGTAGCATTAAGTATCTTTCCATTTCCCTATTCATTTTACAATAAAAGCTTATTTCAAAAATAAAAGCCTTGTATCATAATCTCAACAAGATTGTGATACAGAATTAAGGTTTAACAGAATTAAGCATCAGATAAGAGTGTATCATTAAATATTATTGATATTTATTTATCCAACACAGTGTTTATCGGTCTCTGATATATTATTTTTAATTCCTACTTTCAAAAAACCATAATTCTAAGATTAATTTTGTGACATAGTCCATTAGGAATTTATATTAAGATTCAAAACATAAACTATGATGAAATATTAGACTCTGAGATATATGTGTGTTTGTGTGTATGGTTAGCACATTGGGAAAGTCCCCGGTGCTGGGCTTGAGGGCAGAAGGAAAAGAGGACGTCAGAGGATGAGATGGTTGAATAACATCACCAACGCTATGGACGTGAACTTGGGCAAATGTCAGGAAATAGTGAGGAACAAGGAGGCCTGGCATGCTGCCGTCCATGGGGTGGCAAAGAGTCAGACATGATTGGGTGACTGAATAACAACAATGGTTAGCTTAGAAAATGTCACACTTTAAATATAGATCTTTAGGGTTTTTTATTTGAAGGCTCATAACTCACTTTTGTTATGTAGTAGAAACTTTTATGAAACATAAAGCATGCCAAATTCCAATTATGCTAAATAAAGAAGTAACTGACAGCTTCTATGTAGTTTACTTTATAGGTCCTGATATAATTCAACACTTTATTACTTCAAATAAGACAACAGGAATTTCAAAAGTTGGGTTTGTCTAGCCAAGTAAGAATTCCTTTTTTGTAAAATAGGTGGAGAGATTCCATTGTAGGCATAACATGAACTTCAGAGGTTCAGCTATTAATCACAAATCAACATTTCCAAGCAATTCAACTAGAAAGATAATAAATTTCAAGATGATTATGTAAACTTTTGTTTTGCTTTAGACAAACTCAGCTTTCAAGCCCCTTTCTGCATCATTCCAAAGACAACAACAAAATACTGATGATGAATCTATCTTCAAAAAAATTAATTTAAGATGACTTAAATTAAGTGATTGCTTCTTATTAAAAAGTACAGGATGCTTGGGGCCGGTGTACGGGATGAACCGGGGAGATGGGAGGGGAAGGGAGGTGGGAGGGGGCTTTAGCATGGGGAGATCGTGTACACCTGTGGCTGATTCATGTCAATGTATGGCAGATCCAATACAGTACTGTAAAACAGAATAAAGCATTAAACAAAAATTTTTTTAAAAAAAGGTAAATAACAAGAATTTAACACGCTATACAAATATAGGGCTTCTTAGGTGGCGCTAGTGGTAAAGAATCAGCCTACCAATGCAGGAGACAAAAGAGACACAGCTTCCATCCCTGGATCTAAACAATTTTCTCCATTAAGACTGGTTGTGTAAAATATAAGGAAGTCCCAAGCATTTCATAATATCGGGATTTACATTCTTAAAAATCTTTGTATAGGATTTTCCAGTTAAACTTAATGTGTACATAAAGTAGAAAACTAAGTAAATATTATTGTAATCCATTTTGCACACATAGTTGATGCCAGATTCTCCATTGATTTGATATATCTATTTCATTTCCATTGATGAAGAAATAGCCAGCATCTTTAAAGAATGCAGAAATTGGAGGAAATGAGACAGTGTGGAGAAAAAAAATTCTCAACTCTCTCTTGAATTTACCATTTCAACGTAGTCTTAGTTAAAGCAAGAAATTATATAAGGTGGCAGAAACTGTAAACATTTTAGAATAAATAATTTTCAAATATGCAAATGCCCTCTTGGTGAATAAAAATTATAACAATGCTATAAAACCTTCCATCTGAAAATTAGCAATAATAAAAGAAAAGAGATATATGAAGAATCTTGGTCAGTATCAAAGCAAAATTTTAGTTATTGTTATAATAAGTTATTAGATTGACTAGTTTTCTGTGA
The DNA here is from genome assembly GCA_006408675.1 of Madoqua kirkii. Classification (NCBI taxonomy): domain Eukaryota; kingdom Metazoa; phylum Chordata; class Mammalia; order Artiodactyla; family Bovidae; genus Madoqua; species Madoqua kirkii. The sequence continues at coordinate 12,643 of SJYC01009401.1, forward strand.
TTATGGTTCCAGTGTGCCTGCCCTCTGATACCCTCTCGAAACTCACCATCTTACTTGGACTTCTCTTACCTTGGATGTGGGGTATCTCTTCACACCCTGGTCTAACTTCCACCCTGGGGTATCTCTTCACACCCTCTTCACATGCCGTGTGGGGCCACCCAAGAATACACAGAACTGCACAAAAAAGATCTTCACAACCCAGATAATCACGATGGTGTGATCACTCACCTAGAGCCAGATATCCTGGAATGTGAAGTCAAATGGGCCTTAGAGAGCATCACTACGAACAAAGATAGTGAAGGTGATGGATTACCAGTTGAGCTATTTCAAATCTGGAAAGATGATGCTGTGAAAGTGCTGCACTCAATGTGCCAGCAAATTTGGAAAACTCAGCAGTGGCCAGAGGACTAGAAAAGGTCAGTTTTCATTCCAGTGCCAAAGAAAGGCAATGCCAAAGAATTCTCAAACTACCACACAATTGCACTCATCTCACACGTTAGTAAAGTAATGCTTAAAATTCTCCAAGCCAAGGTTCAGCAATACGTAGACCGTGAAATTCCAGATGTTCAAGCTGGTTTTAGAAAACGCAGAGGAACCAGAGATCAAATTGCCAACATCCCCTGGATCATGGAAAAAGCAAGAGAGTTCCAGAAAACATCTATTTTGCTTTATTGACTATGCCAAAGTCTTTGACTGTGAGGATCACAATAAACTGTGGAAAATTCTGAAAGAGATGGGAATACCAGACCACCTGACTGGTCTCTTGAGAAACCTATATGCAGGTCAGGAAACAATAGTTAGAATTGGACATGGAACCACAGACTGGTTCCAATTAGAAAAAGGAATACATCAAGGCTTCATATTGTCATCCTGCTTATTTAACTTACGCAGAGTACATCATGAGAAACGCTGGGCTGGAAGAAGCACAAGCTGGAATCAAGATTGCTGGGAAGAATATCAATAACCTCAGATATGCACA
>SJYC01009405.1:0-15264 GCA_006408675.1 Madoqua kirkii
TTTCCATTAGGGTTTATTACAGTATACTGAATATCCCTGTGTCATAATCTGGACTTGCTGTTTTCCTCCTTTGTATATATAGTGCTTTGTATCTGCTAGTCCCAAACTCTTACACCTCTCTCATTCCCTTTCTCATTGCTAATGGGAAATTTGTTTTCTGTTTGTGCGTCACTTTCTGTTTCATAACTAAGTTCATTTATGTCATATTTTAGGTTTCACATATAAGAAATATCATATGGCATTTGTCACTTTCTGACTTACTTAGGCATACGTGATTTTTTACTCTTAATTGCACAAACTCTTTAAAGAGTAAAAATTATAGTACCTTGACTTTTTACTTCATGTAACTGAATCTGGGGGGGAAATACTCATATCTAATTGCTCACCATAACAATATACATTTTTTGATAAACTAAGTAAACAACTATTAATCATTGTTTTTTCCTACTTCACCTACTCAATGTTATACCCAAAATGTGCTAAGTCGCTTCAGTCATGTTCAACTCTTTGCAACCCCATGCACTGTAGGCCACCAGGCTCCTCTGTCCATGGGATTTGCCAGCAACAATACTGGAATGGGTTGTCATTTCCTTCTCCAGGGGATCTTCCCAACCCAGGGATCAAATCCGAGTCTCTTACATCCTCTGCATTTGCAGGTGGATTCTTTACCACTGGCACCACATGGGAAGCCCTAAACATAAAATAGTTAAGCCTTTTAGGATGTTTTATAAACTGATATATATATTTGAAAACTCATACATACACACATATGTATTTTTACACACACCTACATATATATATATATATATATATATATATATATATATAGTCTGTTATCTGAAAGCAAGTTACTCAGTTTGAAAATCAATTGCTCATAGAGAGTGAATGTTAACATTGTGGGCAACAGAAGGTTTCAGTTACATATTGAAGGCATATATGTGTGTGAATATATACATATACTAACATTTCACTAGTGCTAATAATGCTGAGCTGTCTTCCAGTATTTGTTTAGAAGGTATAAAATCTCTCCACTCAATAGTAGAATGCTAATTAGGTATGCTAAAAGATGCCCCTTAAGAATTATAAGCCTTAAGTAAATAAAGTAATAAACCACTAATAATAATCTTAAAGTCCAATAATTGGGGTTAAAATTTTTAAGTGAAGAACACTGAAAAACAAATAACTGGTTTAGGACTGTATTACCTTTCTAAAGGGCAAAAAATGTGAATTCTGAAATATATCTGTCCCCATGGATTTCAACTTAACTAAGGGATTGAAAATTGTACATGTGTTTTCCCAGTCAAAACACTGAGAATCAGGGTTATTGTTTTCTCTAATAGAAATGTTTCAAAATAGAATGCATGCATAGACTCCAGAGAGAACAAGAAAAATGCCAGACTTGCATAAAGCTCTCCTTGTTTCTTTTTCCTTCCCTATCTGGACAAGGAACAATTTTCTCTTGGGGTAACATAGTAAAGGCTCTGATGAACCATGACTCCAGAAGAAACAAACGCACTGTATCTGCCCCATCTCTTGTCAGGTGAAGGGAGAATTAGACTTGGTGAATGTTCAGAAGCACCCTGAGCCTTCTATCAGACCCCTCAGTGTTCAAAGATCTCATGCAACAGAGGTTAGGTTCAGTTTAACCAGAATATTGGGGAAATGACTTGGTGATTTTAAAAGTTACACTAAGATTGAAAATCAATTGCTTGTAGGGAGTAAATATAAACATTAAAGGGGGCTTTCCTAGTGGCTTGGATGGTAAAATGAAAATTGCTTGCAATGCAGGAAACGCTGGTTCGATCCCATTCCCTGGAGAAAGGAATGGCTGGCTATCTACTCCGTATTCTTGCCTGAGGAATTCCATGGACAGAGGAGCCTCATTGGCTACAGTCCATGGAGTCGCAAAGAGTTGGACATGACTGAGTGACTAACACTTTCACTTTCACATTTTTGATAGATGCAAGTTACATTTTTTGGAAGAAAGTTACTAAATTTGAAAATCAAGCTCTGCTTGTAGGGAGTAAATATAAACGTTAAAGAGCACTTCAAGGTTTCATTAGCTAACAGATACAAAATTGGCTGTTAAAACTATATACTGTAAATTTTATTCACCAACAAGTTCATCTGGAAAATATAAAGTACTCCTATTTGTGACCAAAGAAGGTGATAGTTATTACCTTCAACAGCCTGCATTGCTTTGTTTGTTAACTATATACATTACCTTAAAATTAAGTACATATTAATTAATATAACTTATTTATTAGTATAATTTTATCACATATTTTATCATTATTTGTCTTCTCTGCTAGAATATAAGCTCTACTCTGATGGAGATAGTCATAGCTCTTCACCAAGCATGTAGAATAGTGCCTGGCATACTCCACAAAAATTGTGGAATGAATAATTACAATATAAAAGTGAAAATTAAAAGAAGGAAAATAATTCCATTGAAGACATGTTGAAATACAAAATCAGATAACAATTTTTAAAAATCATCTCCAGAAAGAGTTAATCTGTTCTCATTAAAGAAAAAGTGCCCTGCAGCCAGGGTCTCCAGCATCATTCTCAGCGGGAGAAAGACTTCCTCATGGTGGACAAGTCTGAACACAGGGTCTCTCCTCCCTGCAGACCTTGGCTCCAGTTCACCACTCTCAGGGTAGTAATCCCATACCTGGCTCTGGTACTTTCCATCTGAACTGATTCTACCATAAAATTTATACTGCCACTTCTTCAAGGGAATAAACATAGATTAAATGTTTAGGCCCAAGGTCCTGGAAGGATATTTGAATAAGAGTTGGAGCCAAAAAATTAGACATGGATTGAGACTATAAAGATTTCTGTGTTCTCTCTGCTTATTCAAGTTGAATTTTGAGGTAACCACTGAAAAGTACAACTGCAGGTTTTGGTTCAATCACAACTTGATCATTAAATATCATTTAAATATGAGCTATAACTTGGCTGAAACAAGAACAAGTCAAAGTGTTTGGTAAGCTATAGATAACAATTGAGTATATTAGACAACTTAGGAAAGATTGTGATGAACTTTGTGCTGAGTAAAATTGAATCCCTTTTTCCTAATTACAACACTTCTCCATTTCAACATATACTTACTACAATCCCTACCCACAGCCTCAGTGTCACTACTAAAGAAAGTATTGCCTTGAAGACGTCAGTGACTTCCTACTTAACAAATCTTCTCAATGATTCTTTGGCCAGCATTTCATAATTTATATTGCCTTAGTTTAGGTAACCTTCCACAATCCCAGATATTTTCCTGATTTTACAAAGATCTGAGACATCTAAGAGCACTCCTCACTGAAGTTAGCCAATGGGGCTAAGTTTTCTCTTTTGTTCTTTTGATTTCCATTGACAACTCACACATTTCACCTAGTAGAAAGTGTGTTTTCTTAGAAGTTATAATTTTGATGCTCAATGAGCATTTGTTGAATGAGTGAATCCTATTCTAGCTATCATCAAAACTGTTGTGCTTATCACATGGAGTTATGAGACGCTGCTTAAAAATATGCCAAAAGAAAAAATATTAAATCTTAACAAGCAAAGAATATGTAAGCTTGCATAAATACTTACACAAAGTAAGAAATCACCTAATATGCTTCCTATTAAGGGAATAGGGTTCCCATCCCCCAAACCCCCATAAAAACAAACAGTGGAGTTGCAGAGGTGAGTGGTTCAGCCTTACTATCTTGCCACTGCCTCCCATGATTCTTCTTTTTGTGCTTACTTACCCATTGAGGCTACAAAGTGAAAGTGAAAGTCACTCAGTCGTGTCCACCTCTTTGCCACTGGAGTTGACTGAGTGGGACTGACTATGCAGTTCTTGGAATTCTCCAGGCCAGGATACTGGAGTGGGTAGCCTGTCCCTCTCCAGGGGATTTTCCCAACCCAGGGATGGAACCCACCTAGAGGCTGGTGTTAAATAACACAACACATTCCTAAATATTCACTGTGAGATTAGAAGAAACAACAGGCATATCTCAGGAGACCCTGGATTTAGACCAGGCTTAGATCCATTTCTGCAGACCTCCAACACTATTCACCTATAGAACACTTTGAGCCCTTCCATTGCCTCAAAAAGCAGTAGATTCAACACATCTTCCTCTTCTAAACAAGTTTTTCCCAATTTTTTCAAAAGTTTAAAAAATATCTCTATATTGCATTCTAAATAACTCATCTTAATGATTCTTCTTTTTATTGGCCAGGCTATTCCCTTCAACTCCCACAGCCAACATATTAGGCCAGCTTCATAGCAGATTTGAAGTAAACATGTTTTTTATATGCTGAACCATACTCACCTCAAAAAATTCACTTGTTGAAGTCTTTATCCCTTCATATATTTAAAGGACTCATGACTAAGTCAGACTAACTCAGATGACTCCTCCCTGTTTTAAGATTAACTGTTTGGGATCTTAATTATAGCTGCAAAATCCCTTCACTATGATTTGATTGAATAACTAGGTGAATGTATATATGTACACAGGGACCAGAAATCTTAAGGACCATCTTAGAGTTCAGTCTACCATTTTCGGTTTTCTTTTTAAGGAGGATGGAGTAAAAGTGGGTTGAAAGGGATAGAGAAGGACTCTGTTTCTTAACAAATCCATTTGTTTTGTGGAAATATCACAAAAAATGAAAGATATGACACAAGAGGAATAGTCTAAAATTTTAAATAGCATGAAAAACAGAAATAGAGAAGTAGAACAAAGAGGAGAGTCTGAGATTTTAGTTTTAATTTTGGATTTTTCTTGTTAGTTTTCTAGCAAATCAAGCGACAAATCTGGGACCTTAAGTCAAAATGTTTCTTAAAAGAAAGAAAGTTTATCTTTTGAAAAATAGAATTCAATTATATCTAAATTTAGAGTACAGGTCAAGTTCTATCTATGCTTTCTTAGAAAATAAAAAAGGAAAGCCAAAGAAATCTTCCCTAAAAATCCAACTCCAATATTAGTTGGATTAGTTCTGATTATCTTGGATATTTTCTGGTTAAAAGTATATCTTGTTAAATGTCTCAGCTATATAATACACTTTAAGAGAGAATGAGTAAAATGAACCATTTCTAGTCTCTTAAGAAATAAAGCTGTTCTAAAATTTTTCTCTGGATTAGTGATATAAAAGTGAAGCATTGCCCTCTAGAGGATTAAGAGAGCTTTCTAGACCAGGTAACCATTCCATAATAATATAATATTGCTATATACATACTGTCCTGCAAATTTCAGGTTTATGTTCTTCTGTGGGGCACAGAAAAGAAATAGAAAATAGCTTTGGTATAGGGAATGCTAAAAAACTTTTTTAACAAACTTAGAATTTCTCAAGAGTTTGGTAAATTCTAATATTTGGTATATTACTTTATAAAATTTTGACCAATGTATTTGCACTGTAATCATGAAATAAAGGTCTGTCTTAGAAAACAGAGAATTTTTAGTTTTCTTAAAATGTGTAGACTTAAATCTAATAAAGTCTGGTAGACTTTTAACCAGCTACTAAAACAACAGAACCATGTGTATGTATCATACATATGATCTTATATTAAATTATAAAGTGACTACAAAACTGACCCATATAATTTTTCCACCATATTCAACCTTAATATTTAGGAAGTTTAAAAGCAAGTGAAAAAATAGAAGAGAATGTAAAATTTCGATGGCTATTTTGGCAATCCATGTCAAGAATTTCCCTATTATTACCAGAAGCATTTTCAGCCTAATCACATTCCCCCAAGAGTCAAAATCAGAAGCCAGAGCAAGTTGTTTAAACATCTGGATCTCTGCCTTTAACATAATTAATGTTATTCTCAAATTATTCTCCCTAAATGGGCATGTCTCATCCATGTTTCCACCAGAATATGTACTCCAGTGTTCATTGCAGCACTGTTTACAATAGCCAGGACATGGAAACAACCTAGATGTCCATCAGCAGATGAATGGATGAGAAAGCTGTGGTACATATACACAACGGAGTATTACTCAGCCATTAATTTAGAAAACATTTGAATCCATTCTAATGAAGTGGTTGAAACTGGAGCAGATTATACAGAGTGAAGTAACCCAGAAAGAAAAACACTAATACAGTATACTAACACACATATATGGAATTTAGAAAGATGGTAATGATAACCCTGTATGCAAGCCAGCAGAAGAGATACAGATGTATAGAACAGTCTTTTGGACTCTGTGGGAGAGGAAGAGGGTGGGATGATTTGGGAGAATGGCATTGAAACATGTATAATATCATATATGAAATGAATCACCAGTCCAGGTTCGATACAGGATACAGGATGCTTGTGGCTGGTGCACCGGGATGACCCAGAGAGATGGTACAGGCAGGGAGGTGGGAGGGGGGTCCAGGATGGGGAACACGTGTACACCCGTGGTGGATTCATGTTGATATATGACAAAACCAATACAATATTGTAAAGTAATTAGCTTCCAATTAAAATAAATAAATTTAAATGAAAAAAAAAAAAAGAACAGACTTTCCCTTATCTTCCTATTAGGGTTTCATACAAACCTAAACAATTCCAGGCTTTAAAAATGAAGAAGGGAAGGGAAAAAGGAAAGAGAAAGGAAAGGAGGAAAAGAGGAAAGGAAGAAAGAGGGAGAAAGGGAAATAGAGAAGGGAAGAAGAGAAGAAAAGGCTGCTTAAAAAACTGTTGGCTCTTTGCATTTCCTTCTTTAGTTGTATAACTATTTCTTTTAACTTTCGTCTCTCCAGCATTGGCAACAGGGAAGATCATGTTGATTCAGTCTGCCTCCTAAAATGAGAGAAAACAGCCTGCCAATGCAGGAGACTTAAGAGACGTGGGTTCAGTCTCCAGGTTGGGAAGAGCTCCTGGAGAAGGAAATGGCAACCCACCCCGGTATTCATGCCTGGAGAAGCCTATGGAGAGAGGAGCATGGCAGGCTATGGTCCATAGCGTCGCAAAGACTCAGATACAACTGCAATGACTGCACAAAACCAAGCCTAACCCAAAGGGATAAAAGCAAAATACAGCATTATAGACATAGTCTACATCTTATTAATAAAAGTCTCTTACAGAAAGTGCACAGAACATTTTACAATGGGGTCTAAACACCCTATATGATGTACAAGACTTCTTACTGTAACATGGCATTTTTCTTCCTCAACAAATACCTGGCAACCATCTCACACTATTTGCATAATTAGATATGTGTCCCTTTTCCTTCTGGGCTTCCCAGGTGGTGATACTGGAAAAGAACCCACTTGCCAATGCAGGAGACACAAGAGACTAGGATTCGATCCTTGGGTTGGAAAGAGCCCCTGGAGGAGGGCATGGCAACTCACTCCATTATTTTTACCTAGAGGATCCCATGGACAGAGGAGCCTGGCAGGCTACAGTCCATAGAGTCAAACAGAGTCAGATACAACTAAAGAAATCTAGCACACAAGCATGCTTTCTTTCTGTCTTACTCCAGAGTTCCATGGCATATTTACATATTATAAATGTCTTTAATATTTACAGACCTATGAATGAATATGTCACAAAACAGCAGGATGAAATGTTTTAATGAAATATAGAGGGAAATTGCCAACAGAAGTTTCTGGTTTGCCTCTCTCTGGATTTTTCACAAGCAAATGATTCAGTTCAGTTGCTCAGTCAAGTCCAACTCTTTGCAACCCCATGGACTGCAGCACACCAGGCCTCCCTGTCCATCACCAACTCCCAGAGCTTACTCAAACTCATGTCCAACAAGTCAATGATGCCATCCAACCATCTCATCCTCTGTCGTCCCCTTCTCCTCCCGCCTTCAATCTTTCCCAGCATCATGGTTTTTCCCGTGAGTCAGTTCTTCGCATCAGGTGGCCAAAGTATTGGAGTTTCAGCTTCAGCATCAGTCCTTCCAATGAATATTCAGGACTGATTTCCTTTAGCATGGACTGGTTGGATCTCCTTACTGTCCAAGGGATTCTCAAGAGTCTTCTCCAACACCACAGTTCAAAAGCATCACTTCTTTGGCACTCAGCTTTCTTTATAGTCCAACTGCCACATCTATGCTACTGGAAAAACCATACCTTTGACTAGATGGACCTTTGTTGGCAAAGTAATATCTCTGCTTTTTAATATACTGTACATAGCTTTTCTTCTAAGGAGCAAGCGTCTTTTAATTTCATGGCTGAAGCCACCATCTGCAGTGATTTTGGAGCCAAAAAAAATAAATTCTGTCACTGTTTCCATTGTTTTCCCATCTATTTGCCATGAAGTGATGGGACCAGATGTCATGATATTCATTTTGCGAATGTTAAATTTTAAGCCAACTTCTACACTCTCCTCTTTCACTTTCATCAAGAGGCTCTTCACTTGTTCTGTAAGGGTTGTGTCATCTGTATATCTGAGATTATTGGTATTTCTCCCAGCAGTCTTGATCCCAGCTTGTGCTTCATCCAGCCGGCATTTAGCAGAATGTACTCTGCATATAAGTTAAATAAGCAGGTTGACAATATACAGCCTTGATACATTCCTTTCCCAATTTGTAAACAGTCTGTTGTTCATGTCTGTTTCTAACTGTTGCTTCTTCACCTGCATACAGATTTCTCAAGAGGCAGGTAAGGTGGTCTGGTATTCCCATCTCTTCAAGAATTTTCCACAGTTTGTTGTGATCTACACAGTTAAAGGTTTTGGCATAGTCAATACAGCAGAAGTAGATGTTTCCTGGAATTCTCTTCTTTTTCTATAATCCAATGGATTAAACTACAGCAAAGGATTAAGTTAGTCTTTAGAACAAGATTTGGAAAACACAGTCTCCTTTTTGCATCTTGAAATTCAACCATGCTGTAAAATTTTCAGTTACTTGTTTGGAATACAAAGATTCTTTGACTAGGGTGTAAGGAGTCTTAGGACACTAATTACTTGGGATCGTGGAATTCAAACTGGCTAAGACTTATGATAATCCTGGTCTGTTTTCATCATCTCTTCACCAGTTAGTTATCAGATGTGGTGGTACCATCACAGAAGAAATGAAACCTTTCTTGAATAAGTCTTAGAACATCCCTTCCACTTTCTCCTGACATTTGCAGAAGTTTACTATTCTAAATTTTCAGTTAGCAATTGTTTCACAAGTCCTTCTATTTTCTTATCAATTCAGTTGAGTCCAACTCCATCACTGGGCTCGATCTTCAACCTACCCCATCCTTTCCTCAAAACCCACCTGGTTAGCCCTAAATCCCTTCTTTCCCACAACTCAGTCACCTCATCTTTGTCTACTGCCAAATAATTTGTCTTCACATACAGGATATAAAAATAACTCTCTCACTTAAGAAAATATCTGATATAACTAAGCAGAAATGCAATTAGAATAGACAAAGAATCAGAGAAGAATAAGACTGTATATCCTAAATTTCTACAAAAAAATTGAGGAGTACTGATGTTTAAAATTAGTCAGTGATTCCAGTCACAACCCAGTTGTCTATTCAAATCCTACCCACAATTTCTTTTCACACAAGCTCAGAAGATGTTACACTAACTATCTTCAATAGTGTAACTGATAATGTTACACTACCTATCTTCAATAAATCATTTTCAAAATTAATCATGCCCTTTAAAGGCCCCCCTAAATATGATCAGATCCTCAATGTGTGAATGACTGCATGACAGGTTAAACAATATCCAGTGGATACTAGTGTTCAAAAATACCCAAAGCATCCTGGAAAGAAAGGAGGCCTGGTACTGTACCCTCCACATGAGTGTGTCTGGGCGTGAGTGCTAAGTTGTTTCAGTTGTGTCCAACTCTGTGCTACCCTATGTGCTGCAGCCTGCCAGGCTCTTCTGTCTATGGGATTCTCTAGGCAAGAAAAATGGAGTGGGTTGCGATGCCCCCCTCCGTCACATTGTCCCAAACCAGGATCAAACCTCCATCACCCGTGACTTCTGCAATGCAGATGGATTCTTTACCACTAAGCCACTAGGGAAACCGACTATCCCCTTACTGTTATTCAGTCACTCAGTCGTGTCAGACTCTTTGCGACCCCATGGATTGCTCCACATCAGTCTTCCCTGTCCTTCACCATCTCGAAGAGCTTGCTCAAATTTGCATCCATTGAGTCAGTGATGCCCTCCAACCATCTTGTCCTCTGTCATCCCCTTCTCCTCCTGCCTTCAAGCTTTCCCAGCATCCGGGTCTTTTCCAATGAGCTGGCTCTTCGTATTATGTGGCCAAAGTATTGGAGTTTCAGCTTGAGTATCAGTCCTTCCAATGATCACTTAGGGTTGATTTCCTTTAGGATTGACTAGTAGGATCTCCTTGAAATCCAAGAGACTCTCAAGAGTCTTCTCCAACACCACAGTTCAAAAGCATCAATTATGGGCTTCCCTGTTGGCTCAGATGGTAAAGCATCTGCCTACAATGTGGGAGACCCAGGTTTGATCCCTGGGTTGGGAAGATCCTCTGGAGAAGGAAATGGCAACCCACTCCAGTACTCTTGCCTGGAAAATCCCATGGGCAGAGAAGCCTGGTAGGCTACAGTCTATGGGGTCACAAAGAGTCGGACACGACTGAGCAACTTTACTTACTTTCAGCCTTCTTTATGATCCAAATCTCACATCTGTACAGACTATTGGAAAAAACATCGCTGTGACTATATAGACCTTTGTTAGCAAAGTAAAGTCTCTGCTTCTTAATACATTATCTAGGTTTGTCATAGTTTTTCTTTCAAGAAGTAATTGTCTCTAATTTCATGGCTGCAGTCTTCACCTGCAGGGATTTTGGAGCCCCCCAAAATAAAGTCTTTCACTGCTTCCATTGTTTCTCCATCTCTTTGCCATGAACTGATGGGACGAGATGCCATGATCTTCATTTTCTGGACTGTTGAGTTTTAAGCCAGCTTTTTCACTCTCCTCTTTCACTTTCATCAAGATGCTCCTTAGTTCCTCTTTGCTTTCTGCCACAAGGGTGGTATTATCTGCATATCTGAGGTTATTGATATTTCTCCCAGAAATTTTGATTCTAGCTTGTGCTTCATCCAGCCTGGAATTTCACATGATGTACTCTGTATATAAGTTAAATAAGCAGGGTGACAAATACAGCCTTGATACACTCCTTTCCCAATTTTGAATTAGTCTGTTGTTCCATTTCCAGTTCTGTTGCATCTTTCTCAGGAGGTAGGTAAAGTAGTCTGGTATTCCCATCTCTTGAAGAATTTTCCACTGGAAAAGACGGTAGGTGTTGGAACAATGGCTGTACAGCGCTGGGGCAACTTTGAGGAGATACCCCACATCCAAGGGCAAAGGAGAAGCCCCAGCAAGACCATAGGAGGGGTGAAATTGCATTTAGAATCAAACCCCATGCCCACCAGAGAAGCTCAGAGGGCTCAAACATACCTTGTGCACACCAGGACCCAGAGACTCCACAGAGACTGAGACAGAACTATGTCTGAGTGTCTCCTGAGGAGGTACGGTCAGCAGTGGCCTGCTGCAGGGGCAGTGGCTCTGGGTGCAGCAGACCTGGCTATGGTATAAGCCCTCTTGGAGGAGGTCACCATTAACCCCACCATCGAGCTGCCAGAACTTACACAGGACTGGGAAACAGACTCTTGGAGGATTCAAACTGAACCTTGTGCACACCAGGACCCAGGATAAAAGAGTAGTGACTGACTCAGACTTCCCTGTGAGCATCCAGGGGTCTCTGGTGGAAGTGTGGGTCACTGGTGGCTTGCTGTAGGGTTGGGGGCACTGAGTGTAGCAATGGGTGCACGGGATCTTTTGAAGGAGGTTGTCATTATCCTCATTACCTCCACCCTGAAAGTGAAACTGAAGTCTCTCAGTCATGTCCAACTCTTTGCCACCCTTTGGACTGTAGCCTATCAGGCTCCTCCGTTCATGGGATCTTCCAGGCAAGACTACTGGAGTGAGTTTCCATTTCCTCCTCTAGGAGATCTTCCTGATCCAGGGATTGAACCTGGGTCTCCTGCACTGTAGCCAGATGCTTTACCATCCGAGCCACCAGGGAAGTCTGGCCTCATGTCAAACAACAGAGAGGGAACACAGCCCCACTCATTGACAGAAAATTGCATTAAAGGTTTACTGAGCATGGCCCTGCCCATCAGAACAAGACTCAGTTTCCCCCTCAGTCAGTCTCTTCCATCAGGAAACTTCTATAGACCTCTTATCCTTCTCCATCAGAGGGCTGAAAAACTGAAAACCACAATACCAGAAAACTAACCAATCTGATCACATGGACCACAGCCTTGTCTAACTCAATGAAACTATGAGTCATGCCATGTAGGGTCACCCAAGATGGATAGGTCCTGGTGGAGAGTTCTGACAGAACGTGATCCACTGGAGAAGGGAATGACAAGCCACTTCAGTATTCTTGCCTTGAGAACTTCATGAACAGTTCAGTTCCGTTCAGTCACTCAGTCATGTCCAACTCATTGCAACCCCATGGACTGCTGCACACCAGGCCTCCCATCACCAAATCCTGGAGTCTACCCAAACTCATGTCCATTGAGTCAATGATGCCATCCAACCATCTCATCATCTGCGTCCGTTTCTCCTCCTGCCTTAAATCTTTCCCAGCATCAAGGTCTTTTCAAATGAGTCAGCTCTTTGCACCAGGTTGCCAAAGTATTGGGAGTTTCAGCTTCAACATCAGTCCTACCAATGAACACTCAGGACTGATCTCCTTTATGATGGAATGCTTGGATCTCCTTGCAGACTTGAAGTCTCTCAAGAGTCTTCTCCAACACCATGGTTCAAAAGCATCAATTCTACAGCACCCAGCTTTCTTTAAAGTCCAATTCTCACATCCATACATGGCCACTAGAAGAACCATAGCCTTGACTAGATGGACTTTTGTAAGCAAAGTGATGTCTCTGCTTTTTAATATGCTGTCTATATTGGTCATAACTTTCCTTCCAAGGAGTAAGTGTCTTTTAATATCATGGATGCAGTCACCATCTACGGTATGAAGAGGTAAAAAGAGAGGACACTGAAAGATGAACTCCCAAGATCGGTAGGTGCCCAATATGCTACTGGAGATCAGTGGAGAAATAACTCCAGAAAAAATGAAGAGACAGAGCCAAAGCCAAAACAACACCCAGTTGTGGATGTGACTGGTGATGGAAGTACCGTCAAATGCTGTAAAGAGCAATATCGCCTAAGAACCTTGAGTGTTAGGTCCATCAATCAAGGCAAATTGGAAGTGATCAAACAGGAGATGGCAAGAGTGAACATCAACATTCTAGGAATCAGCAAACTCAAATGGACTGGAATGGGTGAATTTAACTCAGATGACCATTATACCTATTATTGTGGGCAAGAATCCCTTAGAAGAAATGGAGTTGCCCTCATAGTCAACAAAAGAGTCTAAAATGCAGTACTTGGATGCAATCTCAAAACCGACAGAATTATCTCTGCTCATTTCCAAGGGAAATCATTCAGTATCACAGCAATCCAAGTCTATGCCCCGACCAGTAATGCCAAAAAAGCTGAAGCCGAACAGTTCTGTGAAGACCTACAACACCTTCTAGAACAAACACCCCTATAATATGTCCTTTTCATTATGGGGACTGTAATGCAAAAGTAAGAAGTCAAAAGATACCTGAGATAAGAGGCAAATTTAGCCTTGGAGTACAGAATGAAGTAGGGCAACAGTAAATAGAATTTGCCAAGAGAACACACTGGTCATAGCAAACACCCTCTTCAAACAACACAAGAAAAGATTCTGCATGAACATGGACATCATCAGATAGTCAATACTGAAATCAGGTTGATTATATACTTTGCAGCCAAAGATGGAGAAGCTCTATACAGTCAGCAAAAACAAGATTTAGAGCTGACTATGCCTCAGATCATGAACTCCTTATTGCCAAAATCAGACTTACATTGAAGAAAGTAGGGAAAACCACTAGACCATTCAGGTATGACCTAAATTAAATCCCTTAAACAGTGGAAGTGACAAATAGATTCAAGGGATTAGATCTAATAGACACAATGCCTAAGGAACGATGGACGGAGGTTCATGACATTGTACAGGAGGCAAGGATCAAGACCATCCCCAAGGGAAAAAAAAAAGGCAAAAAGGGTGTAAAGGAGGCCTTATAAACAGCTGTGAAAAGAAGAGAAGTGAAAGGGAAAGGAGAAAAGAAAGATATACCCATTTGAATGCAAAGTTCCAAAGCATAGCAAGGAGAGATAAAAAAGCCTTCCTCAGGGATCAATACAAAGAAATAGATGAAAACAACAGAATGGGAAAGACTAGAGATCTCTTCAAAAAAATTAAAGATACCAAGGGAACATTTCACATAAAGATGGCACAATAAAGACAGAAATGATATGGACATAACTGAAGCAGAAGATATTAAGAAGAGGTGGCAAGAACACACAGAAGAACTATACCAAAAAAAGATCTTCAATATCCACATAATCATGATGATGTGATCACTCACCTAGAGCCAGACATCCTGGAATGTGAAGTCAAGTGGGCCTTAGGAAGCATCACTACAAACAAAGCTAGTAGAGATGATGGAATTTCAGTTGAGCTATTTCAAACCCTAAAAGATGATGCTGTGAAAGTGCTGCACTCAGTATGCCAGCAATTTGGAAAACTCAGCAGTGGTCATAAAACTGGAAAAGGTCAGTTTTCATTCTAATCTCAAAGAAAGGCAATGTCAAAGAATGCTTAAACTACCTCACAGTTGCACTCATCTCATATGCTAGCAAAGTGATGCTCAAAATTCCACAAGCCAGGCTTCAACAGTACATGAACCATGAGCTTCCAGATGTTCAAGCTGGATCTAGAAAAAGCAGAAGAACCAAAGATCAAATTGCCAACAGCCACTGGATCATTGAAAAAGTGAGAGAGTTCCAGAAAAACATATATTTCTGCTTTATTATCTATGCCAAAGCCTTTTACTGTGTGGCTCACAACAAACTATGGAAGATTCTGAAAGAGATGGGAATACCAGACCACCTGACCTGCCTCCTGAGAAATCCGTATGTAGGTCAAGAGGAAACAGCTAGAACTGAACATGGAACAACAGACTGGTTCCAAACTGGGAAAGAGGTACATCAAGGCTGCATATTGTCATCCTGTTTATTTAACTCATATGCAGAGTTCATCATGAGAAATGCTGAACTGGATGAAGCACAACCTGGAATCAGGATGCTGGGAGAAACATCAATAACCTCAGATATGCAGATGACACCACCTTGATGGCAGAAAGCTAAGAACCAAAGAGCCTCTTGATGAAAGTGAAAGAGGAAAGTGAAAAAGTTGGCTTAAAACTCGA
>SJYC01009407.1:0-36381 GCA_006408675.1 Madoqua kirkii
AGTACTCAATAAAATGAATGGGGAAAAGATCTGAATAGAAATCTGAGTTTTCAACAAATATTCCTTGAGTTTTTCCATCAAGGAATATATATGGATGGCAAATAAACATATTAGAAGATGCTTAACATCCGGTTAGGAAAATGTACATTAAAACTCTAATGAGAACTACTACACACATATTAAAATGTCTAAAATTAAAGCCCGACCACATCAAATGTTGGTGAGAATGTACAGTAGCTCTTCTACTCTACTGGTAGAAATGTAAAATGGTACAATCATTTTAGAAGGCAGTTTGGCCTTTTCTTAAAAAATTAAATATACAATTACTATATAACCTATCCATTCCATTCTTAGGTATTTATCCAAGAGAAATGGAAGCAATGTCCATGGAAAGACTTGTACATAAGGTGATGTCAGTTGCATTTGTAGTGAGTAGTTCTAGACTGGTACAACCAAAATGTCCATCAACCTGTGAATAGAAAAAGAAATTGGGGAAACTCTTGGCAACAAAAAGGAATACATATGCAACAATGAATGGAACTCAAAGGTCTTACACTGAGTGAAAGAGGCCAGTAAAAAAAATAGTGTACATTGTATGGTAACATTAATATAAACTTCTAGAAAGTGCAAACTTCTTTATAGTGACAGAGACCAGATTAGTGACCTGCCCGTGGAAGGGAGAGTTGGGAAGGGGAAGGGGTGGGAAAAAGAGATTACAAAGGGCATGAGGAAACTCTTGAGAGTGATAGATGTGTTTATTATTTGATTTTGATTATGGTTCTATGAGTGTATACTTATTCAACTTAACAAAGTGTACATTTTAAATATATGCAGTTTGTTGTACATCAATCATGTCTTAATAAAACTTTTAAAAATTTTCACCATGTGCTTAAGGAATCAGACTTTGTAGGTTGCTAGGCCTATATGGATATCTCTATTCTATGGTCCACATGCTTTTCATGAAGTTATTAAATCTCTTTTATCTCTAGTTCCTTCATGTGCAACATAACCTCTAAGTGTTGATGTAAGAAAAAAGTGATATAAAATTAAAACAACAAAAAACAACCAAGCAAATACACCAAAAATTACCACGTCTAAACAATTAATACTATTATTGGTATCATATGAATTCTTACTACTGACAGTTTGCTATTAATATAGAGTGAATGAAAAGGACAGAAGCAGTGTTTGGGTTATTTAGAAGTCCATCATAAATTTGTGATGATGGCAATAAACCTGTCTTAAAATCTTTGCACTTGGTTCAAGAATTACAAAAATTCCTGTGTATTTTTTATGAGATGACCCACATCTAATACTAATAGCCAAAGTTTCTATGTTTCTATGTAATGTAATAAATGACATGGTGCCTTATTTCCATTTCAGTCCATTCTATACACTGCAGCTGAAATTCTCAAAAAAAAAAAAAAATCTTCTCCCTTGCTTCGTTACCATTGGTTTGCCATTTCTTAAAGAATTAAATTCAATCTCAGACTGGCATTGAAAGTACTCCAAGATTTGACTACTTTTTGCTTTCCTTAAAAAGTTTAGTGTAGAGGTTAAGAATATGAAGCTCTTGGGATAGGACCATCTGGGTCTACTCTCTGTATGCCTCAGTTTCATTCTTTGAAAA
Organism: Madoqua kirkii; assembly: GCA_006408675.1. Lineage (NCBI taxonomy): Eukaryota > Metazoa > Chordata > Mammalia > Artiodactyla > Bovidae > Madoqua > Madoqua kirkii. Next base: position 1,631 of record SJYC01009407.1, read on the forward strand.
TAGAAATGATAATAGTATCTACCCTTCTGGGCTATGGTGAGGGTTAAATAAACTTGCACAAGTCAAGCTCTTAGAATAGTGACTGGTTTATAGTAAGAGTTCAAGAAGTTTCAGGTATTTTTTGCCCTTATTCTATCTGCCTCTTCCTCTATGCCTCCCCATGTATTATTTTCTTCCATCACATTATTTGTTATTCCTTATGGGCTGAATTATGTCTCCCTTCCTGAAATTCTTATGTTATAGATCACAGTAACTAAAAACATGACTGTATTTTGGAGATATGACCTTTAAAGAGGTGATTAAGTTAAAATGAAGTCTTAATCCAATCTGACTGGTGTATTTATTTATTTAAAACATTTTATTTTATATCAGCATATAGCTGATTAACAGTGTTGTGATAGCTTCAGGTAGACAGGTGGATAGAATAGTTTCAGGTAGACAAAGAGAGGCAGCCATACATATCTGTGTATCCACTCTCCCACAAACTCCTCTCCCATTCGAAGTGAAAAGTGAAAGTTGCTTTGCAACCCCATGGACTTTATAGTCCATGGAATTCTCCAGGCCAGAATACTGGAGTGGGTGGCCTTTCCCTTCTCCAGGGGATCTTTCCAATCTAGGGATCGAACCCACGTTTCCCACATTGCAGGAGGATTCTTCACCAGCTGAGCCACAAGGGAAGCCCCAGAATACTCGAGTGGGTAGCCTATCCCTTCTCCAGCAGATTTTCATATTCAGACTGCCACATAACAATGAGCAGAGTTCTTGTACTATAACACAGTAGGACTTTGTTAAATGTTATCCATTTGAAATATAGCAGTGTGTATATGTTGACCCCAAAGTCTCTAACTATCCTTTCCCCCATATCCTTGTCCCCGGGAAACCATAAATGTATTCTCTATTGACTGGTGTCTTTATAAGAAAAGAAATCTGAATACATGAAGGGACACCAGGGATGCATACGCAAAGAAAGACCACGTGAGGACACAGCGAGAAGGTGGCCATCAGCAGGCCAAGGAGAGAGGCCTTAGAGGAAACTAAACCTGCCAGCGTTTCGACTGCTTCCAGAGCTGTGAGAAATAAATTTCTGTCTCTCAAGTCACCCGATTTGTGGTATTTCACTATGATACCCCTTTGTAAACAAATGCATTCTTCCCAAATATACTGTGTTTTTCTGTTTCCACATCTTTACTTTCTCTTTCCACATGAAGCTATCTTCCTCAAATACTCTTTCCCTAAAAGCTGCCTTTTTGTCAAGCTTCATCTAAATACTATAAAGCCTCCTTTAAAATGTTTTTTGGGCTGTCAGTTAGAATTCATTTCCCTCATCTATACTTTCATAGCATGATGTTTTAGTCCCCTATTAAAGAATATTCACTTTTGATTGTCTTTACCATAAATTCAGCCAATGCTTTGGCCACGGATGCGAAGTGGTATTGGTATTGGTCAAAATACCAATACTTTGGCTACCTGATGTGAAGAACTGACTCATTGGAAAAGACCTTGATGGTGGGAAAGATTGAAGGCAGGAGGAGAAAGGGATGACAGAGGACGAGATGTTGGATGGCATCACTGATGTTATGGACATGAATTTGAGCAAGCTCCAGGAGCTGGTGATGGATAGGGAAGCCTGGTGTGCTGCAGTCCATTGGGTCACAAAGAGTTGGACATGACTGAGTGGCTAAACTGAACTAAATGGCTATCTAGCCAATAGAATCCCCGCATCCTCTGTAGCTAGTTGTAGCCACATGATTAAGTGCTGACTAATGGAAAATGAGTAGAAGTGATGGGTACAATTTTCACATTATGGCCTAAAAGGAAAGAAGGAAAACCTGCCCAAAGGAGTGTTTGTGCTCTTGCTGGCTGGACTGTAAACTTAATGTCATCTGGAGCAATCATCTTGGACTAGGAGATGCTGATGATGGTAGCACGGAAGATAAAAGAAGCCGGGTCCCTGATGACTGTGGAATTGTATCAGGCCTGGATATTTTTAATCCTTTTAACAGAAGTACATACAGACAGTACAAGTAAACAGATACATACACAGACATCTATGAACACACATATACACACACAATCATAGCTATTACACTATCCAAACCAGAACAACCAACTTTTTTATGTGGGGATGTCTTAGATTAGAAATATGTCAACATATTTCAACTTGTATTTTTTCTGGTATTTATAATCAACATTGTCTTTTGGCAACTCAATAAAATGTCTCATTAGTTAAATGTGGAATGATGAATAGGGACAGTTAACAAGGCATAAATCAATCAGATTTTCTGATGAGGTCATAAGCTACAGTAACAGTCTTTTGTAGCAGTAAATTCTCAAGTGCTTGATGTAACTTGAAATTTGTAAATGTTTCCAGGCTAAGTATAATTTTTAGGTTGGATGTAAAGAGAGTAATTGGAGTCAGAGGCTAAGTGGAAATAATACAATAAAAGCAACAGCTCTACACTTATCCCTTTCTGAGAACATGTTCTCAATATCTGTCATCATAAATTTACCCCAAATTGTATATTATATAATTTTTTTCATAAAATATATCCAACCAATCATTTGTTGCCAACTCCTGAGAAAAATCTTAAAAATGAGAGGACTGACTGTTTACAGATTAATCTTTTATTCTCAGGGAGATAGGAGAAGGGATGGATGCGAAGAGGTGAACTGTTGGAGATGGGATGAGACTAATGAACTCTGCAGAAGAGGAAGAGCAAATGGTCTCAAATATTCAGCAGTTTCCAAATATTTGTTTAACACCTGTTATATTTCATGTATTATTCCAGGTGCTGAGGGTTCAGAGCTGAATACTATTTCTATCCCCCAAATGCTTTTAATACAGTTGGAGAAGCAAACAAGTAAGCTGACTATAAAACAAAATAAAATAATTGGTTTTCATCTAATTAATTTTCATTAATTTCTAGAGGCAATTCTTTCAGAATACTGCATATTCCTGGACACAGGATTTGGTTCAGAGACATATAATTAAGTACAACCATTCAGAGACTTTCTTGAGATTTAATATATAGAAGCTGGGAAAAAGGATCTCTTTTCATTTGGATTATTAGTTTCTATCACTTGGAACCACAAGATTCCTAATACAGCCTTTGTATGAATTTCCTGGAAGGCTTTAGACATTTGACAGCTGTTAAAAATGAATGATAAGTGAATAATTTTTTGTGTCAATAATAACCTTTATGATGTCTGCTATCACATTTGCCCTTTACATTTTCACCCTTCCACACTCCTTACCTTCTTCCACAGATACCCACTATGCTCTAAGCAAGATTCAGTATTTATTTCCAATTCCTCAAGATGGAAACGGACTCCATAGGCACTGATGAGCAAATAAGCAAGGAGGAGAAAGCACATCATGTAACACGTAGCTTTGACCTGCAGAACCCCTTTAGTCATCTCCTAAGACTCTGCGTGGCTCTCGGGTGCTGGCCTTCCTTTGATCACTTCACCTTTCGCCAGTTCTCTACCTCTCCCAATTCTGGTTCCTGAGTCCTGGATCTTTTTTACTCAGAATGACTTAGCTCTGCCCCAGCTCGTCCAAACCCACATTTCTTCACTTATTACTCCATTCAACAGATAAAAGAAAAACCCCAGATACTAAAATTTACCTTCCTTAGAATATAGCAGAGGGAATGTAAATTATAAAAATTTTGAGTCACTTATAAAAACTCACCCAAAATTATACCTGAATATAGAGATGATTTAAATTAGAGATGTAAATCTTTTGGGTCAGTGTGGGCTAGAGCAGAGTGTTTAGGAATAGAAAGATAAAATATAATTTGGGAATTTATCTTTCCTGGATATAATCAGGTTGGTATTTTTACAAAGACTTAGTGTGAATATGTATGTTTACCAGAAGATTTGACCTGATGGATGCTTGACTGACAAACATTTGCTTCAGAGGTGGGTGGGTAGGTGGCAGGCAAAGAAGTTGCCATATCATGTATTCAGCCTCCTGGATAGAGTTCCAAGAGAGAAAATGTGCTTGGAACTATCTATTTCACTGTCTCCATGCTTCTCCCTTTTCCTCCGTCCATGGCAGCCCCCCCACCCCCTCCCTCGCCCTGACCCCGCCGCCTTTTTCCCCAATTTTAACTGTTTTTTTCAGGACCTATGTTTCAGAAGGGAGTTCTTTACAGAAAGCTGGGAATGCTGAAAATGCACTGGGTCTTTGGCAGGGTATACTGATCATTTCTTTTTAAAGTCAGAATTTCCTGTTCACCTGAAATAATGGCTTGGCATGTTCATGGGTATATTGCAAATCCGGAAACAAAGGGAGGATGTATATGTTTATAAATTTAGAATTGTTCAGCAACAGTTCACAGTTCAGTTTTCCTGGAACTGGACAACACATCATTCTGATTCTTTCTCATAACCAAAGGCAGTTTTCCCCATTTTTATTTTGTACGGCTAGTGGTTTAAGTGTATCTTTGTAAGGCCTTTAAAGCTATCTGGCAGTTAGGCAGAGTATAAATAACCTTTATTGTTATTATCATTGTATGTAGCATTCACTCTGTTTTGCTGCCATTAATAAACCATTCAAGCAATGTTGTTGCAATGTATAATATTAGCAGAAGGCTCCCTGGGGAGACATATCAGAGGGTGTTTAATATTCTGCTTGTTCCTCAGTCCAACTCTCCACAGGCAGAGATGTTAGAGCATGTTCAAAGTTCAACTGAAAAAAAAAAAGATCTATGAGATGAAAAAAACAACAGTAAACATGCTACTGTAATTCCGAGAGTTGCTTTAGACGTAGCATTTTTGCTAAATTAGAATATCATAAATTAACCAAGTTCATATGCTCTTAGAGTTCTTATTTGTAATAAAAAACATACAAGATAATTACCACAGATCTATGTAAAAGAAGTGACTTTTCAGCAGCTTGCTCAGACTAGTATAAACTTAGAAGCAGAGAGAGTTTTCCACTCAAATACTCAATTGTGAACTATTTTTGAGCAGAGATAGCCTGTATGAAACAAAGGGAGGATGTATATGTTTATAAATTTAGAATTGTTCAGCAACAGTTCACAGTTCAGTTTTCCTGGAACTGGACAACACATCATTCTGATTCTTTCTCATAACCAAAGGCAGTTTTCCCCATTTTTATTTTGTATGGCTAGTGGTTTAAGTGTATCTTTGTAAGGCCTTTAAAGCTATCTGGCAGTTAGGCAGAGTATAAATAACCTTTATTGTTATTATCATTGTATGTAGCATTCACTCCGTTTTGCTGCCATTAATAAACCATTCAAGCAATGTTGTTGCAATGTATAATATTAGCAGAAGGCTCCCTGGGGAGACATATCAGAGGGTGTTTAATATTCTGCTTGTTCCTCAGTCCAACTCTCCACAGGCAGAGATGTTAGAGCATGTTCAAAGTTCAACTGAAAAAAAAAAAAAAGATCCATGAGATGAAAAAAACAACAGTAAACATGCTACTGTAATTCCGAGAGTTGCTTTAGACGTAGCATTTTTGCTAAATTAGAATATCATAAATTAACCAAGTTCATATGCTCTTAGAGTTCTTATTTGTAATAAAAAACATACAAGATAATTACCACAGATCTATGTAAAAGAAGTGACTTTTCAGCAGCTTGCTCAGACTAGTATAAACTTAGAAGCAGAGAGAGTTTTCCACTCAAATACTCAATTGTGAACTATTTTTGAGCAGAGATAGCCTGTACTTTGTTTCTTTTCTCATAATACCTCATCAATGTCTTCCTAGAGCTCAGATTCAGTGTTGAAATTTAAATTCAGAAAGAGAATATGGCAAAGCCCAGAACCATAGACATGTTAAGAAGATATAAGGTAGTGCATGCAAATGAATTTTATGCACCATGGCTGTTGTGAAATGTGACCCTGAAGATTTTCAGAAAAATACTGGATTCTCAAGGATCTGCTTAGATCCGATAACTAACTACAAAAGCATATTGCTGTTGACTGTTAGGTCCACAGAGCTTTAAAACAATTTTATCTTCACTGCATTGGCTCACTGTAGCTCTCAGCTCCACGCTGAAATCCCTTTGAGAGTTTGCTTAGGGATTTAGATGTTATTTTGCTGTGTAAAAATGATCCCAAAATTTAGTGGCTTAAAACAGCAACAATTTATTTAACTCAGGATTCTGTTGTCCTATAATTTGAGTTGGGCTCAGATTGAATATAATTCTGCCGATTCTAACTGCACTTGCTCACATCTGTGTGGTCGGCTGCTGTCAGGTATGCTGTCTTGTTTCTGGGGTTGGCTGACTGTTGGAGGGTGGACAGCAGCGATGTTGGAGCCACAGGTCCTTCATCATCTAGCAGGATAGCCTGGGCTCATCTGCATGGCAACTCAGAGTTCTAAGGACAGACAGAAAGAGGACAAGCCCCACTGCACAAGTGCTCATCAAGTTTCTGCTTGAGTCATGCTTGCTAATGTCCCTCTGGTCATCGCATGTCACCTTGTTGAGCACCGAGTCGGAATGGGAGACACTCAAGGTGCAATGCCAGGGGAAGCACGAATACAGGACACAGATTTATGGCAGTTTTGCAATCTATCACAGTCATAGACAGTCTTGGATACCCTGAAATAGCTGTAGATGTTTGTCATTGGCTATGATAATCTTTGAGATATCATGTTATCTTATCTAGAAAGGGAGCATAATGCTTTGAAAAATCCTTGGCCTTGGATTCTAAAGAATTGGTTTCTTGTTCTGGCCCTAATTTGTTGCTTGTTCTGCTACTAATTCACTGAGTGACATGGAACAATTTACTAATCTCTGGGTCATTAATCCTTCAAATCTTAAGTTGAGGTCCTGTTTTGGGGGCTAAATTCCGCACCCCCTCCAGGCCATATATTTGGCTTTTATTGGCTCTTAATTCTTTATCTGACTTTAGATGAACCCAGTGTTTCACAAACTACATTCCCTGGAGCCTTCCTTATCTCTGAGATGCTAACATGGTAAGGGCACACTGATATCTGTTACAAATTTACCGGCACTCTCACCTCTCAGAGAGCTGAGGTATTTTGAGATTTCAGATGAATGCCTTTTCTTATATGATACTGAAGGACGTAGAAGAAAATTAAAAAATCAGAACCACAGAGCTCATTGAGTCCAAAACCTTATTCTTTCCCCCTCCCCCTGAAACTTCATTAAAAACAACAACAACAACAAATTCATTCATTACATCATGAAATGTGCTCTTGAGCATGTGACTACAAAGTAATTCACTTGTGTGTGTGTCGGTGCTCAGTCACGTCAGAGTCTACAACCCCACGGACTATAGTCTGCCAGGCTCTTTCCATGGAATTTTCTAAGCAAGAATAATGGAGCAGATTGGCATTTCCTTCTCAGGGGATCTCCTCAGGGATCCACAAACCTGCGTTTCTTTCGTCTTCTGCATTGGCAGGAAGATTCTTTACCAGTTGAGCCACAGAGGAAGTCCTGCACTATATTCTATAAAGCTTTGGTGGCTCAGTGGTAAGGAATCTGCCTGCAACGCAAGAGACACAGGTTTGATCCCTTGGTGAAGAAGATCCCTTGGAGAAGGAAATGGCAACCCACTCCAGTATTGTTGCCTGGAAAAGCCCATGGACAGAGGAGCCTGGTGGGCTACAGTCTATGGAGTCTCAAAGAGTCAGACAGGACTGAGTACACACAGGTAAGGTAAAGTCACTCAGTCGTGTCCGACTCTTTGCGACCCCATGGGCTGTAGCCTACCAGGCTCCTCTGACCATGGGATTTTCCAGGCAATAGTACTGGAGTGGATTGCCATTTCTTCTCCATGTACACACAACACACTATTTTATTTAAATACTTCCTTGTTGATGCTCCTTTAAGCTAGTGTCACTCTTTCTTTGCAATAAATATCTTTATACATAGATGATATGCATCACGACAAACTTTGGTAAACATTTTTGTAAGGTAAATTTCTAGAATTAAGCCCCCTGGGTGAGTTTAAAATCTGGATAAATGTGGAGAACTGAACAAACATTTAAAAACAACTTGATGGCACCTACGTTTGTTGATTGAAGAGACTCTGCATGCATGCATGCATTGGAGAAGGAAATGGCAACCCACTCCAGTATTCTTGCCTGGAGAATCCCAGGGACAGAGGAGCCTGGTGGGCTGCCGTCTATGGGGTCTCACAGAGTCGGACACTACTGACGCGACTCAGCAGCAGCAGCACGTTTGTCAAACACAGGATTAAAGCCGTTCGTTTGAAGGTCCTGGAAGAGCAGGGTTGGTTTGCATCAGGAGTCAGGTGGGTTGGTGGGTGGTAGGAACACACAGCGGGTCACAGGGGCCTGTGCGATCAGGTCACGTGGACAAAGTCACCCCGCCCGGCCCCGTCCGGTTCCGCCCCGCAGAGCTCTCGCGTGGCTGGATCCCTAGCTCGCGCTGTAGACTCGTGAGGCGAGGGAGAGGGTGCTGCGTTCAGGTCTCGCGAGATGAAACGGGCCTAGAGGAAGGTAAGTTCTGTTCTCAGTGCCTGTTTATTAATGGGGAAAGTGAGGCCCAGAGAGACCTGGGAGCAAGCGAAACTAGAGACTAGATCACTCTGACTGCCAGTCAACCAACTTTTTTTTTTCCTATTCCAGAGTGTTTTATCTACAAGAAACTTGTGTATTTTCGAGTGTGATTAGCAACCTCAACACGTAAGATTAAGTTGTTCACTGGCGAAGTCGTGTCCGACTCTTCGCGACCCAGTGGACTGCAGCACAGCTGCTTCCCTGAAAGAAATTCAGTTAATTTTGAGTTAATTAACTCAAAAGTTTTACTTTACACTCAAGGTTTTTGGTATTCTGTATGGCTATACTGTCTCGAGAGACGTTTACAAGCGCTTCTCAGGGAGTGAGCCTTGAGCGTGTTGGAAGCTAATCTTTACGGGATTCACCCAAGAACCTGAGGTAACCTGGCTAGAGGCCACCCTAAAAACGATATACTTTGTTATGATAAGTAGGAAAAAGCTGCTCGCTGTGCTTTCTGATACGCCTCGCTCATTCTGCCAGTTGCTGTTTCTGACCTCTGCCGGGTCGGTCTCAGGATGAGGAAGGGGTGGGAGGGAGGAGACAAGGATGAGGAGCTCCTGTGGCTGGTACTCTCCTCACCTGGAACCGGGAGCTCTTTACACAGCAGACACACAATTACTGGCTCTTGTTCTCATTAGACGCTTTTGGTGTGTTCATCAAGGTCCTGCACAGGGCACCTCTGAGTCCAGTTTCCTACCCCTTTTTCAAGGTCACATTGCTGTTGGGGGTGGTTCTCTTTGGTGAGAAGTTCAGCCTTCTCTTTGCAAGGTCATTTTTCTTTCCCCTTAGCTGCAGTCTAATCTAGCCACAGTCTTTCAACTTCAGATTTATTCTCGAGTCAAGCAGCAGTGTCTGTGTCCACTAAATTCCTGGGGTCATCTATAAGTTTTGGTTGCATTGCACTGGGGAGAAAGTGCCACCACTGTTCGCCCTCCTGAGGTGGGGAGGAGACACACTGCAGCTTAGGAACAATGCTCTCTACCACTGACATCCTCTCTCCACAGCATCCTTCACACAGTTATGAATTCTTTGTTTTCTCTCACAGTAGCTTGAAAGTGGGAACCATGAGCTGCACTAAGTTTTTGTGGCTTCCCAGTTTCTCAGTATAGTCAACATACATAGTCCAACCCCTCAGTTTAGGATGTGAGGCACCTAGAGCACTCCTGTTATTTTCAGCCCTTGGTTCTTGCTGCAAAAAATGCATAAGAAGCATTGCTTCAGTTTCTTCATCTGAAAGATGATGAAGTTGGCCTTCTTGATCTTTGGACATAACTATATACTGAATTGTGTTTCCTCTCTGCCCTGTGCCCTGCCTCCAAATCACCTGTTGAAGCCCTAACACTTAATGTATTTGTAGATAGAGATTTTATAAAGTAACGAAGATTAAATCAGGTTGTAAGGGTGGGACCCTAATCCTATAGGATTGAAGGCCTTAAAGGGAGGGGGAGGGAGGGAGGGAGAGAGAGACATCATCTGTCTCTCTCACTCTGTGTACAACCACTGAAGATGACCGTATGAGAACACAGCAAGAAGGTGGCTGTTTGAGTCAGGAAAAAAGCGCTCATCAGAAAACCATGCTGAACCATGATCTTGGGCTTTCTAACCTCTAAATCTGTGAGAAAATAAATTTCTGTTGTTTAAGCCATACAATCTGTGACGTTTTGTTATGGTAGCCCAAGCAGACTAATGAAGATGTCTTTACTTCTGAAACTCTGGGGGAAAAAAAAAAAAAAGAAAAAAGCCTCTCAGTCTTCTCATGGCCAATGAAAATTCCCTTATCTCTAGGAAAGAGTTCACCTCACTCCTCCAGTGGCATTTTGACTCAGGGAAACCTCTTCTTAAATGTTGGGGCTGTTGGTCTGCCTTTAATTCATCATCTCGAAGCAAATCTAGCCATGGCACATAACACTGTTAATGTTATCTCTACAACAAACAAGCTTCATCCACCCCCCCGCCCCAACTTCTCATTTTCTCAGATTTCTACAACTTGGCTATCTCATGTACTGATTTCCTCATCCATGACATCAATAGTATAGCAATTTCCTGTAAACTATGGTTTGGTCATACTGAAATATATTAACTGCGGTGAGCAATGAAATTGCTAGCACTGTTATTGTGTGAGCTGCATTTTGGAAACAGTGACAACATGAGAAATTGCATTCATGGCTTGAAATTTGTGATCTCCTCTGAACCCAGAAAAATGGCATTTATTTGGAAGGAGGAAGTGGAGGACCAAGAACAGTTATTTTAAATCCTTGTAGCTGCACATTGAGGCTATCTGTCTCTTAGAATCAACATTTGCATCCACAACAACAGTTTGGGAATGAGGAAGACAGAAAGCTAAATTTTGGGGGTTCAAAGGATATCTTTCTTCTCTCAACTCCTGTAGCATCTTTTGTTGATGCCAACCTTTGGCTCTTAGATTTTAAATTCTTTGACTATAAGGAATGTGCTTTATCATCTGTGAATCTCTGCAAGCTCCTAACTGAATCCTTAGCAGGAAACAATCCAGATAAAATTCTGAGCACAGTGCCCATCTTATAATAAGCACTCAATAAGTGTTAGCTGACATTATTATGAATCCAAAAAAGGTACTCATTACTTGCTGATGGATTGACTTCTCTTTTGCATCTATTCTCTGCTTCAACCATTCTGTGAAAAGTTATGTGAAACTGTAAAATCTTATTTTATTTATATTATGCTTAGGGACTGAATAGCTGTGGGTTAAGTATAATTGTTCTTTGACCTATATCTTCAATTAATATTCAGTGATTTTGAGCATGTTTTGTATGTATATGTTTATGTACACCAAAATTTAATCACGCAGAAGGACAAGTAGAGGTTGCTTTGTTTGAAATTACTCTCTTAAATGATTCCAAGTAATGCTTGAGTCCTGTTTAAAAAAACTGCCAAGTCTTCTTGCATCAAAGTCCCAATTTGCATATCACTTTACATATTGAGTCCCAAAGGCTTCCATTCAAAGGATGGAAAATAAAATTAAACGAATCAATTAGTGTATCTTACTGCAATTGTATTCAAACCCAATATTAAGGGCATTACATACAAATTACATAACAGATTTAGAAAGCAATTCAATTTAATCACATTTTAGATTAGGAGGAACAGGAACTCAGTCAAGAGCTTGAGAGAAATGCCAGTCAGCTGTAGTCTCAGGAAATCGTGAGAGGAGTTCTTGTCTGTCCTTGTTGGAGTAGCTCTGGGTCTTGCCAGAACCAGCTCATTACTGCAAGTTCGACCCTTAAACTGGGGCTTCCAGGAGGGCCTTTTATCTTTCTGAAGAGGTGATTCTAATTAGTCTGTTGCTTTTTTTGACCATTTGATTTCTGGTAGTGTTAGAATTTTAAACTTGATGCTGAGTAGCCACTAAAGTTATACTATATCCTTGTGCTGGGGAAATGGAATGTTTAACTGCTCTGTGCAACACCCCTGCCCATCCAGCTGTTAAAAGGGTTCCTTCCACCTTATTCTCTGAGGCTCTTTCACTCAGCACAGTGTGGGCATCTAGACCTACACTGTCCAATAGAGGACCCCCTATTCACATGACTAATGTAGCTAAAAAATTGAATGCAAAATTTTATTTCATTTAAATTGATTTAAATAGTTATAGCAAGACTTTTGATTATGTTTGGGCCAACTTAGATATGTGAATGAATCTACTTTTCAGCTGTACATTTTATGAAATTTGAAAACCAATCAAGTGTTTAACATCTGTTTTGTGAAGTGCTGTAGGTATAAAACACATCAAATTTCTTAGTATAGAAAAAGGATTAACAATATCTCATTTCACAATTTGTATGGAAACACAAAAAACCTTGAGTAGCCAAAGCAATCTTGAGAAAGAAGAATGGGACTGGAGGAATCAACTTGCCTGACTTCAGGCTCTACTACAAAGCCACAGTCATCAGGACAGTATGGTACTGGCACAAAGACAGAAATATAGATGAATGGAACAAAATAGAAAGCCCAGAGATAAATCCACGCACCTATGGACACCTTATCTTTGACAAAGGAGGCAAGAATATATAATAGAGAAAAGACAATCTGTTTAACAAGTGGTGCTGGGAAAACTGGTGAACCACTTGTAAAAGAATGAAACTAGATCACTTTCTAACATCACACATAGAAATAAACTCAAAATGGATTAAATATCTAAATGTAAGACCAGAAACTACAAAACTCCTAGAGGAGAACATGGGCAAAACACTCTCCGACATAAATCACAGCAGGATCCTCTATGACCCACCTCCCAGAATATTGGGAATAAAAGCGAAAATAAACAAAAGGGACCTAATTAAAATTAAAAGCTTCTGCACAACAAAGGAAACTATAAACAAGGTGAAAAGACAGCCTTCAGTATGGGAGAAAATAATAGCAAATGAAGCAACTGACAAAGAACTAATCTCAAAAATATACAAGCAACTCTAATTAAAATCAAAAGCTTCTGCACAACAAAGGAAACTATAAGCAAAGTGAAAAGACAGCCTTCAGAATGGGAGAAAATAATAGCAAATGAAGCAACTGACAAACAACTAATCTCAAAAATATACAAGCAACTCCTACAGTTCAATTTCAGAAAAATAAACAACCCAATCAAAAAATGGGCCAAAGAACTAAACACACATTTCTCCAAAGAAGACATACAGATGGCTAACAAACACATGAAAAGATGCTCAACATCACTCATTATCAGAGAAATGCAAATCAAGACCACAATGAGGTACCATTTCATACCAGTCAGAATGGCTGAGATCCAAAAGTATACAAGCAATAAATGCTGGAGAGGGTGTGGAGAAAAGGGAACCCTCTTACACTGCTGGTGGGAATGCAAACTAGTACAGCCACTATGGAGAACAGTGTGGAGAATCCTTTAAAAACTGCAAATAGAACTGCCTTATGACCCAGCAATCCCACTGCTGGGCACACACACAGAGGAAACCAAAATTGAAAGAGACACTTGTACCCCAATGTTCATCGCAGCACTGTTTATAGTAGCCAGGACATGGAAGCAATCTAGATGTCCATCAGCAGATGAATGGATAAGAAAGCTGTGGGACATATACAGCCATTAAAAAGAATACATTTGAATCCATTCTAATGAGGTGGATGAAACTGGAGCAGATTATACAGAGTGAAGTAACCCAGAAAGAAAAACACCAATACAGTATACTAACACACATATATGGAATTTAGAAAGATGGTAACGATAACCCTGTGCAAGACAGCAAAAGAGACAAAGATGTATAGGACAGTCTTTTGGACTCTGTGGGAAAGGGAGGGGGTGGGATGATTTGGGAGAATGGCATTGAAACATGTATAATATCATACAAGAAACCAATCACCAGTCTAGGTTCAGTGCGGGATACAGGATGCTTGGGGCTGGTGCACTGGGATGACCCAGAGATATGGTATGGGGAGGGAGGAGGGAGGGGGGTTCAGGATTGGGAACACGTGTACACCCGTGGTGGATTCATGTTGATGTATGGCAAAACCAATACAGTATTGTAAAGTAAAATAAAAAATTTTTTAAAATCCTGTTATAAAATGTAGCACAAGAACAAAGGATCTGCAAGCACTCTAATATCACCACTCCTTTCCTCCTTATTTCTCCTTTCCCAGATGTCTACAAGGCAGCAAAGAAATGATGACCAATATTTCTTTTCCCCTAACATTAACCTTATTCATTCTCAACAGTGTATTCAGAGACTTCCCTGGTGATCCAGTGGCTAAGACTTCACCCACCAAGGCAGGGGCCCCAGATTTCATCCTTGGTGAAGGAACTAAACCCCACATGCTGCAACTAAGAGTTCAAATGCCACACCTAAAGGTCTGCTGCTAAGTCGCTTCAGTCGTGTCTGACTCTGTGCGACCCCATAGATGGCAGCCCATCAGGCTCCACCATCCCTGGGATTCTCCAGGCAAGAACACTGGAGTGGGTTGCCATTTCCTTCTCCAATGCATGAAGGTAAAAAATTGAAAGTGAAGTTGCTCAGTCGTGTCCAACTCTCAGCGACCCTATGGACTGCAGCCTACCAGGCTCCTCTGTCCATGCGATTTTCCAAGCAAGAGTACTGGAGTAGGGTGCCATTGCCTTCTCCGAACTAAAGGTCTAGCATGCTGCAACTAGCACCCAGAACAGCCAAATAAATAAGTAAATATTTTAATAAAAAGAAAATAAACAGCATATACAGTAAAGGATTCATCACTCTGTTGGTAAGTGTCTGATCACAAGGATCTGAAGAAAGTGTCTACAGCCTCAAATTTGTCCCCATAACTTGCTCAATAATCTACATACCAGAACAACCCTGCAGTGCCTTCAGTTCCTCAAGTAGAACTGTTATCTTAAAATAATTAAAATAACCCTGTCCTATATTTTAGGAGAAAATCAATGACTAAATGCTATTAAGATAAAAAGAAGTTAATAAAATAATTAACAATTCAATGAGCTCCTATGATGATAAGTGATACTTAATGCTCGAAATACCATGAATACATCTAATACTCTATGTTATATCATACTTTATCATTAGCTGTCATTTGTTTATTATGAACAGTCTATGAGGTTAGGAGGTCAAAGTTTACCATAGTTTACAAGTAAAGATGGGCTTCCCTGGTGGCTCAGATGGTAGGGAATCTGCCTGATATGAAGGAGAAACGGGTTTGATCCCTAGGTCGGGAAAATCCATTGGAGAAGAGAATGGCTACCCACCCCAATATCTTTGTCTGGTGAATTTCATGGACAGAGGAACCTGAAAGGCTACAGTCCAAGCAGTCGCAAAGAGTCAGACATGACTGAGCAACTAACACTTTCACTTCACAAGTAAGGAAACTGAAGATTATGAAGATTAGAGAACTTCAGCAACTTACTTAAGGTCACACAGCTAGGAAGTAATAGAAGAGAGATGGATGCCAAACTTGTTAATGATGCTTTCAGGACTATTTCTATCTCCAGTGAATCCATATCCTTAGATTTAATTTCACAAAGTATTTATCACTAAAAAAGTTCTCAATAAAGGACCCATTATGTGCTTATACTATGCTGGAGACCATGATCAAATTTTTACCATTTCTGTAAAAGAAAGCACCATCTGATGATTTCCCCTAAAAATTTTTGAAATTCCACTCATATTACTTCTATCATATCTATTTTTAAATTTTGTTTTATTTTGTAATAAGAAAAGCTATTAATATAAAGGAATGCTTCGGTTGTCTCTGGCAGTCAAGAAGCTCTATTTTACTGCTAACATTGAAGGCTGAGGCCAGTATAGCTATAACAGTGTGTTATTTAGAAAGGAACTAAGGCTTCTGTTTTGGACCAGAACTAGAAACTATGCACACTGTAATGTAAATCAGTAACAAAGAGAAATTTATTTAGGATTTTCCTCTGTAGTTTGAAAGCTAAAGTTGAAAATATCTATTCTACCAGCCCCTAAAATTATACCCAATTAAATAAAGGTTGGTGGTTGGTAATCACCAACCAATCTCCTCTGGATAATATGTGAACTTTAAAAAGTATATGTTTTTAAAAGAGTATATTCCATCACCTGGAGAAACATATATGGAAAAAGAGAATCTGAGAGAGAATCAGAAGGAGCAGAAACAGGAGGAGGAGGAGGAAGAAGACGAGAAGTAGCAGCCGCCGCAGGCACTCGCGCTGCCTCTCTGTTCCCTCACTTCCTTCTCAGCCCTTTATAATCTGACTTCTGCTCACAAGACCACAGAATATTCTCTACATCAAACAAACTCACTACATCAAGCCTTACTCAGTAACTTATTATCTGTCCTTATCCCACTTGAGCCATTGGCAGCATGGGACATGCTTAGTTTCTCTATTTCTTAAAACTATCCTCTTGGTTTCTAAGATTCTCTTCCCATTGATGTTTTCCCTGATGCTTCTTTCACTTCCATTTACCACCTTAAATGCTCATGTCACCCAGAAAAGATGAAGGTATCTCATCTTTTTGAATCCCAGAATAAAGCTCAAAACTATTTTAGGTACAAGAATACAAAGCATCCAACAAACGAAGATCACAATATCTGGCAGTTGATGAAAAATTACCAAGCAGAAAAATAAGCAGAAAAGTACAAGCCATAAAGCAGGGAAAAATTAATAATCAAAACCAACCCCAAAATGACACAAATGGTAGATTTAAGAGGCAAGAACATTTCAACAGTTACCATCACTATATTCTGTTCATAAAGAAACTAGAGGAAAATTGAGCATGTTAAGTTTAAATGTAAAAGACATAATACCAATCCCAAATCAAAAGTCTAGATGTAAAAACTACAAATATCACTAGAAAAAATACACTGACTAGGACTAATACCAGATTGGAAACTGCAGAAGGAAATAGCAAAGTAAAATTCTGGAGACATACGATAGAAATTATTCAAAATGAAACACAAAAAGACTGAAAAAAGTGCATTGGGATTCAGTAAGCTATGAGGCAACTTCAAATAGCCAATATGTGTGTAATTAGAGTTGCTAAAAAAGAAGAGAAAGGAAGATAGAAAAATACTTTAAGAAATAAAGGCTGAAATGTTTCCAAATTTGACGAAAACTATAAACTCATAGATCTAAGAAATTCAACAAACCCCTTGAAGAAATTATACACAAGCACATCAAAACCAAGTTACTTAAAACTGATGACAAAGAGAACATATTTAAAGTAGCCACAAGTATAACTTTTTAACAATAGTATGTTTTCCTGTGGTCATATTTTTTTTAAACCAATCTACACTCGTTCTATAACTTTTCCAGTTAGGAGCAATATTTTATTTTTAAGCTACAATATGATATATACATATAAATACATAAAATTTATGTAACTATAGATTATATAGATACTATAACATAAATTACATGTATATAAAATTCAGAAGCAGTGCTAGGAATACTTTGAGTCAAGAGAAGAGAAGTTCCTCTGTAATAAAAGGAGGCACTTACCTGACCGTGAAAGGGACTGGTTCCTTAAATTTTCACCTAGGATCCTTTCTTGCCTCTTCTTAGATCTGGCCTTGTTCTACAGCAATCATCAGAGAATCCCCTTTTAAAGAGTTTTACTCTACTACAAGCAACTGTATTCCAATAAAATGGACAACCTGGAAGAAATAGACAAATTCTTTAAAAAACACAGCCTTCCAAGACTGAACTAAGAAGAAGTATAAAATATGAGCAGACTAATTACAAGCACTGAAAGTGAAACTGTAATCAAAAAACTTCCCAACAAACAAAAGCATAGGGCCGGATGGTTTCACAGGCAAATTCTATCAAAATTTCAGAGAACTAATACTTATCATGCTCAAACTGTTCCAAAAAATTGCAGAGGGAGGAAGACTTCCAAACCCATTCTATGAGGCTTACCCTGATACCAAACCCATTACCCTGATACCAAAACCAGACAAAAATATCACACACACAAAAAAGAAAGTTACAGGCCAATATCACTTATGAACACAGAGGCAAAAATCTTTAACAAAGTTATAGCAAACAGAATCCAACAACATGAATCATAGCAGCATGATCAAGAGGGCTTTACCCCAAGGATGTAAGGATTCTTCAATAAATGCAAATCAATCAAAGTGATACACCACATTAATGAATTGAAAGATAAAAATCATATAATTACCTCAATAGATACAGACAAAAGTTTTGACAAAACTAAACATGTATTTGATTAAAAAAAAAAAAAACTCTCCAGAAAATCAGCATAGAAAGAACCTACCTCAACATAATAAAAGCTGTATACAACAAATTCAGAGCAATCATTATCTTCAACAGCAAAAACTGGAAGCACTTTCTCTAAGATTGGAAATAAGACAAGAGTGTCCACTCTCCCCACTACTATTCAATATAGTTTTGCAAGTCCTAGCCATGACAAACAGAGAAGAAGAAGAAATAAAAGGAATCCAGATTAGAAAAGAAGAAGTAAAACTGTTTGCAGATGACATGATACTATACATAGAAAACCGTAAAACACCACCCCCCCCCCAAAAAAAAACCTACTAGACCTAATCAATGAATTTAGTAGCCACAGGATATAAAATAATACACAGAAATCCCTGGTATTCCTATACATTAAAAATGAAAAACCATAAAGAGAAATGAAGGAAACAATCCCATTTATCATCACACACACACAAAAATGAAATACCTAGGAACAAACCTATCTAAATAGACAAAAGACATGCATGCAGAAAACTATAAGATACTGATGAAAGAAATCAAAGATGACACAAGCAGATAGAGAGAAATACCATGTTCTTGGATTAGAAGAATCAATATTATCAAAATCACTATACTACCCAAAGCAATCTACAGTTTCCATTTAATCTCTATCAGATTACCACTGGCATTTTTCACAGAACTAAAATTTAAAGTTTTTACAATTTGTATGGAAACACAAAAGACCTCGAATAGCCAAAGCACTCTTGAGAAAGAATAATAGAGCTTGAGCAATCAACCTCCATGACTTCAAACTATACTACAAAGCTACAGCCATTAAGACAGCATGGTACTGGCACAAAAATAAAATTATGGACCAATGGAAAAAGATAAAAAGCCCAGAGATAAACTCACACACCTACAGTCACATTATCTTTGACAAAGGAGGCAAAAATATACATGGAGAAAAGACAGCCACTTCAATAAGTGATGCTGGGAAAACAGGGAGTTATGTGTTAAAAAAAAAGAAAAAGAAAAAGAAATTATTACACTTTCTAACACCACACACCAGAGAAGG
Source organism: Madoqua kirkii (assembly GCA_006408675.1). Taxonomy (NCBI): domain Eukaryota; kingdom Metazoa; phylum Chordata; class Mammalia; order Artiodactyla; family Bovidae; genus Madoqua; species Madoqua kirkii. The sequence continues at coordinate 20,921 of SJYC01009407.1, forward strand.
TGATGGCCCCCCACTCCAGTACTCTTGCCTGGAAAATCCCATGGATGGAAGAGCCTGGTAGGCTGCAATCCATGGGGTCGCAAAGAGTCGGACACGACTGAGCAGATTTCCCTTTCACTTTTCGCTTTCATGCATTGGAGAAGGAAATGGCAGCCCACTCCAGTGTTCTTGCCTGGAGAATCCCAGGGATGGGGAAGCCTGATGGGCTGCCATCTATGGGGTTGCACAGAGTCGGACACGACTGAAGCGACTTAGCAGCAACACTATACACAAAAATAAACTCAAAATGGATTAAAGACTTAAATTTAAGGCCTGAAACTATAAAGCTCTTAGAGGAAAACATAAGCAGTGTACACTTTGACATAAACCACAGCAAGATTCTCTCTGACCCACCTTCTAGATTGATAGAAATAAAAATAAATAAATGAAACCTAATAAAACTAAAAAGTTTTTGCACAGCAAAAGAAAGTATAAACAAGATGAAATGACAACTCTCAGAATAGGAGAAAATAACTGCAAATGAAGTAACTGACAAAAGGTTCATCTCCAAAATATATAAGAAGCTCCTACAACTCAATGTCAGAAAAACAAACAGCCAATCCAAGAAGAAGAAAAAAAATAAGCAGAAGACCTAAACAGATAGTTCTCCAAAAAGACATATAACTGGCCAATAAACACATAGAAAGATGCTCAACATCGCTCATGATTAGAGAAAGGCAAATCAAAACTACAGTAAGGTATCACCTCACACCAGCCAGAATGGCCATCATCAAAAAAATCTACAAACAATAAATGCTGGAGAGGATGTGGGGACAAGGGAACCCTCTCACATTGTTGGTGGAACTGTAAACTGATACAGCCACTATGGAAAACAGTATGGCGATTCCTTTAAAAACTAGGAATAAATCTACCACATGACCCAGCAATCCCACTACTGGGCATATACCATAAGAAAACCACAATTCTACAAGAAACATGTAACCCAATGTTCACTGCAGCAATATTTACAATGGCAGGACATGGAGGCAACCTAGGTGTCCACTGACAGACGAATAGATAAAGTAGTTATGGTACATTTCTACAATGGAATATTTTTCAGCTCTATTTTAAGAACAAATGTGAGTCAGTTCTAGTTAAGTTGGATGAACCTAGAGCCTGTTATACAGAGTGAAGTAACTCAGAAAAACAACTATCATATATTAACACATATTTATGGAATCTAGAAAAATGGTACTGATAGGGACCTCCCTGGTGGTTGGTCCAATGGTTAAAAATCCACCTGCCAATGCAGGAGACACGGGTTCAATCCCTGGTTCAGGAGGATTCCACATGCCACTGGGCAACCAAGCCTGTGTGCCCTAGAGCCCATGCTCTGCAAGTAGAGAGTAGCTCCCGCTTCCTGCAACCAGAGAAAGCCTGTGCACAGCAACAAAGACCCAGCATAAAAAGGTAGTAAACTTTAAAAAAAAGTGGTACTGATAAACAGTAGAGAACAAAGTGGTGGACACAGAGAGGAAAGGTGCTGCTGCTGTTGCTAAGTCGCTCAGTCGTGTTCTACTCGGTGCGACCCCATAGACGGCAGCCCACCAGGCTCCGCCATCCCTGGGATTCTCCAGGCAGGAACACTGGAGTGGGCTGCCATTTCCTTCTCCAGGGAAAGCTGCAGGTAAGACAAATTGACAAAGCAGCATTGACATAAACACACTATCATGTGTAAAAAAGATGGCTAGCGAAAAGTTGCTAAAGAACACGGGGAGCCCAGTCTGGCACTCTGTAATGCCCTAGTGGGGTGGGGTGAGGGGAGGGAAAGGAGAGGAACAGGAAAGGTATATATATATATACACACACATATACATACACACATATATACACACACACACACACATATAATGACTGATTAGCATTGTTGTATGACAGAACCCAACACAAAATTGTAAAGCAATTTTCCACCAATTAAAAACAAATAAAAGTATTCAAAAGAGGCAAAAAAAAAATTTTTACTGACATACATTAGAATCTCATAAGAAACTAAAGATCCCTAAAAACTCACTTGTGTCCTAGACTTTATATTTTCCAGGAAATATTTAAAATTTACCTCATCTGTCAAAAAAAAAAAAAAAAAATTCAGTACTGTTTAAGTGTCTGAATCCCTTGAGAATACCAAACAAAACCCTTATTTTAGAAAGTTCATGTCTAGCAAGAAAAGTTATCAAATGAACACTTAACAATAAAAAATGGTAAATATTAAAGGGAAGTATGGACCAGGACTTACACAGGCACTGGGAAAAGAGGGCCTAATGCTAAAGACTGCAAAAAGGGCTCCAGGGAGAGTCTCTCTAGGAAGAACAGTTGTGTAAGGGATGCAAACTTATGACTCCAGACCAAATATAAGAAAAAGCAGCAGTGCATGCACAATGGCGACAAGTCAGCGTGCAGGGAGGAGGGAGTGGTGGGAACTGTGGCACACGGGAGCACGGTCCAGAAGATCCCGTCACTCAACTCAGCCAGTGGTTGCTTGTGGGGAGCAGGTTCACCATAGTCAGATATTCTAATTTTCCAGAGGCTGGAAACTTGCATTTTTGTGCAAAATTTCTGAACTGTAAAGTACTTGCCATTATTCACACTTTTAAAAAACACCACAGAAGCCAAACAAAATACATCTGTAGGCCAGATTCAGCACAGATTCGGCTATTTTAAATCTCCACTTTTTCTTTCTCTCTGAGCCCTGCACAAGAAATTTAGGAACTGAAGACCCAAGTATTCACATTAATACAACTTTTCAAAACCACTGAAATGTTTTTAACTGTATTTTTTCTTAACTCTTGACTTTCCCAGGTTGGAAAATCTTGATACATGGAACCTTGATACATTTCATGGCCCTGTATATGGGTTTTTCTCTATTATGTCATGTGTTTCTTAAGGAACACTAATCTAGAAGTGTTTCCAATCTTAAACTACACTAAAAGAGTAAAGATATAAACACCCTATTAGATATAAACACCCTATTAGAACATCCAACCAGAATTTATACCTGGATGATGTCAAAGCCCAAATGGTCAAAATGCTCTACTTTAACATCTACATTCTATTCATGAGATTACTTAAAAGTCCTTTCAAAAATGATCATCTCAACTGAATATTGAGAGAATTATATGTAAACACAAAGAGAAAAACAGCCAAAGTTATCAGTTGTTTAAGAGCTAATAATGAGTGTCTTAGTTTTTCCTTCTGCTGCTTCTCTTTCATGCATAAGAAAAATAAACAGATGGGATATTTATGAAATAGAAAAATCAAGTCATACTAAAATGAAGGATATCATTCTGTACACTGCAACTTAGGATACTACTGTTGGATGAAAAGTCAAGAAATCTTTATTAAATCTTGCATTTCATGATTAGCATTCCTTATTACTCAGAATTCATCTGCATATATGACTTGGTCGCAATCCAGTAAGAATGAAAATACTGACCTTAAAAAGTTCAATGAAAGTAAATTAAATAGATAGTTAAACATATGATGTAATCACTCATCTAGAGCCAGACATCTTGGAATGTGAAGTCAAGTGGGCCTTAGAAAGCATCACTATGAACAAAGCTAGTGGAGGTGATGGAATTCCAGTGGAGCTGTTTCAAATCCTGAAAGAGGATGCTGTGAAAGTGCTACATTCAATATGCCAGCAAATTTGGAAAACTCAGCAGTGGCCACAGGACTGGAAAAGGTCAGTTTTCATTCCAATTCCAAAGAAAGGCAATGCCAAAGAATGCTCAAACTACTGCACAATTGCATTCATCTCACATGCTAGTAAAGTAGTGCTCAAAATTCTCCAAGCCAGGCTTCAGCAATATGTGAACTGTGAACTCCCTGATGTTCAAGCTGGTTTTAGAAAAGGCAGAGGAACCAGAGATCAAATTGCCAACATCCCCTGGATCATGGAAAAAGCAAGAGAGTTCCAGGAAAACATCTATTTCTGCTTTATCCCCTTCTCCTCCTGCCCTCAATCTTTCCCAGCATCAGGGTCCTTTCAAATGAGTCAGTTTTTCAAATGAGGTGGCCAAAGTATTGGAGTTTCAGCTTCCAATACTTCTTCCAGCTTCCAATACTCCAATAAGTTCTTCAACTTATTTATAAGTTAAATAAGCTGTATACTTTATAATCAGTCCTACCAATGAACACTCAGGACTAATTTCCTTTAGGATGGACTGGTTGGATCTCCTTGCAGTCCAAGGGACTCTCAAGAGTCTTCTCCAACACCACAGTTCAAAAGCATCAATTCTTTGGCACTCAGCTTTCTTCACAGTCCAACTCTCACACCCACCCATGATTACTCGAAAAACTATAGCCTTGACTAGACTGACCTTGGTTGACAAAGTAATGTCTCTGCTTTTGAATATGCTATCTAGGTTGGTCATAACTTTCCTTTCAAGGAGTAAGCGTCTTTTAATTTCATGGCTGCAGTCACCATCTATGGTGATTCTGGAGCCCAGAAAAATAAAGTCAGCCACTGTTTCCACTGTTTCCCCATCTATTTGCCATAAAGTGATGGGGCTGGATGCCATGATCTTAGTTTTCTGAATGTTGAGCTTTAAGCCAACTTTTTCACTCTCCTCTTACACTTTCATCAAGAGGCTCTTTAGTTCTTCACTTTCTGCCATAAGGGTGGTATCATCTGTATATCTGAGGTTATTGATATTTCTCCCAGCAATCTTGATTCCAGCTTGTGCTTCCTCCAGCCCAATGTTTCTCATGATGTAGTCTGCATATAAGTTAAATAAGCTGTATACTTTATAATACATATAAATGTATGCTGGTAAGATAGAATAAAACCTGAATGCAATTAGAGTATTTTCTACTCCCAGTGATAAGGAGCCAGTGATGGCAGCCAGGCTCGGGGTGGGTGGGTGGACTGTAGTTCTGAATCTCTGGCGATACCTCTAGCTACTCAGAAGACCAAGAGTTCTTTAAGAGCAGTAGCCAGGCTTTCCCTGTGGTCCAATGCTAAACAGTCCACTTGCCAATACAGGAAAACACAGGTTCCATCCCTGATCTGAGAAGATCCCACATGCCACGGAACAACTAAGACCATGTGCCACAACTACCAATCCTGTGCCCCAAAGCTTGGAAGCAGCAACTACTGAAGCCCCCAAGCCCTAGAGCCTACGCTCTGCAACAGGAGAAGCCACTGCAATTAGAAGCACACACACTGCAACTAGAGAGTAGCCCCAGATCTCTGCAACTGGAGAAAAGCTGGGTCACCAACAAAGACCCAACACAGCCATAAACAAATAAATAGCAGGATCCATGTCTATTTTATTCACTGTGACATACCCAGCACCTAGCACACAGCAGTACACAACTACGTTAATACATAAGTGGAATAAGTAAGCATATTGTGTGCTAGCCAATATACAAGAGTTAGTCGCTCAGTTGCAACTCTTTTGCAACTCCAAGGACGGTAACCCACCTAGCTCCTCTGTCCATAGAATTCTCTGAGCAAGACTACTGGAGTGGGTTCCCATCTCGTCCAATTATCCTATAAACTTAGCTAAATATTTTATTCAGTATGGTCATGGAATGAGACTTCTGATTAATTCTGTTAATAGCAAAGTTCCTTTTAAGTTAGAGACCGTTTTAAACACACAGACTTTGAAATCCAGCTGATGAGTTTAATTTCTAGATCAGCCATTTAGAATTACCTAACCTCTCTGAGTTTCAGTTTTCCTCATTGATAAAATGGGAGTAACACTGTCTACCCTTCTCATTAAAGAGGGCAAGAGGGCTGGGAGAAAACACATGTGAGGTGCATAGAACATCATTTGATCAAAAGTGATAATTATCACCTGCTTCCCCCCTTAAAGAAATAATTTTTTTAAAATAAAACTATAAAATCCACACCAAAGTTTTAGGTGTTTTTTGTTCCTTCATATCATACTGTTACCGAAATGGAAGTCCCTGTGTCTGACACCTAGTGAAGCCAAACAATGCCAAGACATTTAGAACAAAGCAAGGTTTACAGAGGGCCATGCCAGGAGATGGGTGGCTCATGCCCTTAACGCCCCCCCCCTCCCCCCCGCCCCCGATTCTCTGAAAACTTTCAGCAAAACCCTCTTCTAGGAAAGGTGAGGGAGCAGTGGGGTTGATTATTGCCGACTTCTTGGTGTCCGAGCCTTTGTTCTTAAGGTCAGGTCATGGTTTCCTAACCAAGTTTCTATCAATCTCCACCAAACAAACATGATTCTCTGTTATGACAAGAGCAAGGCGCCACCACACAGCTTTCACCCTCTGAGGTCCAGATCCCGCCTGAGGAGAAGGCAGGTCTCTAGCTCGTAGTTCGAAGTTCCTTGGGGCCGGGGCCCCAGACTCTTCCCAACTGTCTTCTCTGAGGGAACCAGGCACCCAGAGCCCAGCTGGCCTTCAGGCTCCTCAGGCCACCCAAACTGCGGAAGCCAATTCCCTCAGACTGCGTCCCATGCAGACTGCCACTGCCATTAGGGCGTAGAGAAGGGATGGGGGAGAAGTGCAACCCCCTCGCTTCAAGGCCGGGGCTCAGCCAGTAGGCGGCAACGGTGAGGGCTCAGGAGCCCCGCAGGACACAGCCCCCATCCTGCTCCCTGGGCTCCCCCAGCTCACCGGCCGGCCTGAGGCTGCGTGAGTTGGAAGCCCCTGGGGGTAAGGCTGGGATCCACCTCTTTCCTCACTCTCCGCCTGCCGACCGCCACTCCACTGACTGTTGGCTGAATGGGACCTCTAACAGTTGTCGTTTGTGGGAGGAACCCACCTGGAGCGGAACTGACCAATGGCTGAGCAGGACCACTAAGACCGCTGGTTTGATAGTTGCTTGTTGGAGGCGGGGCCCACCGCGGTGCTGACCAATGGCTGAATGGGACCTCTAACTGCTCTAACTCTCCTGCATTAGTGTGTATGTGTTAAATCGCTTCAGTCCCACCTGACTCTTTGAGAGCCTGTGGACTGTAGCCTCCCTGCAGGGACTTCCCTGGTGGTCCAGTGGCTAAGACTCCACACTCTCAATTCAAGGGACGTTGGTTTGATCCCTGGTCAGGGAACTAAATTCCACATGTTGCAACTAAGAGTTCACATGCTGCAACTAAAAATCCTGCATGCTGCAAAGATCAAAGATCCAGTGTGTCACAACTTAGACCTGGCACAGCCAAAGAGAAGTGCTTTATAAACTGTGAGCAAATTACAAATATTAAAAAAGAGACAGAGAGCACAGACTAGGGGAAAATTGCCAGTACAGAGTTGATGGGGATTAAGATTATAATTTCAAATAGGTTGGTCAGAGTAGGTCTCATTGGAAAGAGAATATTTGGGGGAGGATTTGAAAGAGAATAGAAACTTGACTATGTGAATATCATCCTAAAAATGGATGCATAATCAATAATTTTCTTAAGTTGTCAATTACTGATTCTCAGTTCTAATCAATTCTCTGTAATTCTTGTTAATCATTATCAAATTTTTCTTACTCCTTCTTACTCAAAAAATTCTGCTGATGAACACTGTCATTTAGTGAGCATTCATAAACATATTTTTAATAAATATGATTTAAGAGGCAAATTAAATATTTCTACAGGAAAGCATAATAAAAAGAGTTGAGAAATAAGATTCTTGGAAATAATTACACAAATTGTTTAGTTCTCATATCTCTGTGTATGCTCCAAAAAAGAAGAAATTATACAACCAGACTAATGAAATAAAATCACTTAAGAAAACAGAGAAATGCTAAAAAACATACAAGATTAGAAATGTTTAACAGAAAAAAAAAATGAACCATATAATAGAGCTATGAACTCCCTAACTGTTCTGGAAAATGTTCAAGCTAAATTACAAAATAAATGTTCAAATATATATTTTAATATCCTCCCAGCACATTTCAGTATTTCCCTGAACCAATTTTATATACATGTAATTTATGTCCTTGTGTCAAACACCTGCATGTTATAAATATATTAGCACAAAAACCTATTTTGAGGATTTTATTAAATCAAAAGTATGTACTAGTACATTTCCATTCAGTTGAAGAAGTTAATACAAGAGTTGTTGGCTAGTTATGGTACAAAACTGAGCCAGGAAAAACATTCATATATTTATATACTGCAGCACCTGAAAATGTTTCATTTACACTGTGCCCAGAACCACAAAATTTATCAAATAAATTTTCAGACTCTTCCATCCAAGTAAAGGCTACATTTCCAAAGACACTATAAGATTCATATTTTTTAAAGTAAGAATTAGCATTACATGATTATATCTAAAAATCATAAAAGAAGAAAAATAGTATTCTGTAAATGATGAAAAATAACATACAAATGATTTTGTAAAACAAAGTATCGCACGCAGAGATTGGGGAAATAATGACCCTAAGAACATTTTATGCAAAAAAATCAAGACTGCATATGATGAAAAACCAAGGGGGCTTGGGATTAAAACAAGTTTATATTATTACAGGGAGACAAACATGTTGGGAGAGCCTGAAATTTTCTATTTTAAATTATTGTTTATTTATACTACTTACAATCAGCCTTTTAATACAGCATGGAAAAATTATTAACACCTAAAAACCCAAATCAAGTCAGCCAGCACCCACAAGGATAGAGCCTAACTAAAAATTCACATTATTCACATATTTCAGTGGTTCACAACTAGGGATAATTTTGCCCCCCAGGGACACGTGGCAATGCCTTGGAACATTTTTTTTATTATTACAACTGAGAAGGAGGGAAGGAGGCACTACTGGTATAAGTGGATAGCCAGGAATGCTGCTAAACATCTTCAATATATACGACAGAACTCTATATAAGAAACTATCCAGTCTAAACTATTCATATTCATTTGAAGGACTGATGTTGAAGCTGAAGCTCCAATACTTTGGCCACTGGATGCGAAGAGCTGACTCATTAGAAAAGACCCTGATGCTGGGAAAGATTGAAGGCAGGAGAAGGAGACGACAGAGGATGAGACAGCAGGATGGCATCACTGACTCGATGGACGTGAGTTTGAGCAGGCTCTGGGAGTTAGTGATGGACAGGGAAGCCTGGCGTGCTGCAGTCCATGCGGTCGCAAAGAGTCGGACACAACTGAGCGACTGAACTGAACTGAAAATATCAGTAATGCACAGGCTGAGACACTCTACTATAGAGATAATGACTTTGTTTAAGCCTCCTTCCCTGGGTCAGTCAGCTCTGCCCAGAAGAGCAAAGTCAGATAGAACAATGAATAGTGATCCCTATAAAGAATCCCTCAGAAGAGGTCCATGTATTAGAAGACAACATGACTGGCCTGTCCAATTTGCTGAGAAAACACAGGGTACTTTCTTTGTGGCCATCACTCAGTTGTTCCTCACTCCTCTGCCCCACCTGCCCAGGACCTCTATTTGGCTGACAGTTAATATATTTGAATTCTCCAAGTGTCTTCCTTTTTCATTTTTTATTATGGAAAATCCATACATACACAAAATTGAATAGAATAATATAATCATCACCCAGCTTTAACAAATATCAACAGACTTTCATATTTCGATCTTGTCATTTTCATTTTTGGTTCTGCCACTCCTTAGTAGTTTTGCATGGATATTTAAAAGAAAATCTGAGATAACACATTGCTTCATCAATTAATATTTCACTTTCTTCCTATGTCATTAACCCCTGAAGAAAGATATTTAGGATGAACCAGATACAATCAATCTGGGAAATGGGCAACAATATAATCAGATAAGTTAAATAAAGTAAGGAATTATTGGGAAGGACCAGAACAGACATTCCAGATATAGATATGATAAAGCAAGTCTTCCATGGCTATAAGAAGTGAGCCAAGGGCTGCACACCAAAAGATAGTTAAAAAAAAAAAAAAAGAGGCACTTATGATGGATGCGGTCAGACATAGATAAAATAGTTAGGACCTGCATGCAGAGTAAGGCAGCAATGGATGATGTCACATAGCTGCCAAGTGTCTGTATCAGAAATGTTGATAAGTCCTAATGTTCTTGCCAGCTCTAACAATTTGATAGCTACCTGGAGTGATCTTCTAAAGATTTTGGCAATCAAAAGAAGAAAAAAAAATCCAAGATCGGTGAGGAATAGGGAAATGGTAGCACCTATGCCACAGAGTTGCCAAAGTAATAAAATCTGGAAAGGAAAGTTAGCTTCCACGTAAATGGCAGGCATTACATGAGAATCCAGGAGACCAAAGGAAAGTCAAAAGTAGCATACATTATCCTGTAGTCAAATGAAAGGCTGGCAGGCTCCTTGGCATTCTGCCTATTCTCTGCCAAATGTGGGTGGCCCTATACAGACAAGTTCGTTCATAAAATGCCAACAACATAGGAGCTTCATGACATGCAACTGTACCACAACTATGTAAAAATAAAAGAAGCCAAGATTCCTGCTATATACTTATGGGAAGGATTTAAAAACACAGATTTAAATCAAAGATACTCAACTTACAGACATACTGTGCAAAGGAAAGAACACCTACCCTAGCTTCTCGTTTCCAGTCTCCAAACAGTGGCCTCTATGTTCTTTTCAAAACACAAATCTGTTTATGTCACACCTTGCTTAAAATCTTTCCGTGATTCCACCTTACCCTAAAATAAATTCCAAAATCCTAACACATCCTAACCTGGCCCTTGCCTAATTTTCCTCCTCCACTGGTACAGCATTCTACCTTTCTCCATCCATACTAACCTTCTTTCAGTTCCTCTTCCTCTCTCAGATAAAAAACATTGTACACCTGTAATGGCCCTGGCACTGCGTTAAGCATTTTACATACACATTTCATTTAATCCTCTCAAAACCTTGTGGGATAGGTGTAGCTATCATCTGCACAAGAGAGTAAGTGCCTTGCCATGAAAGAGCCAAGTACAGTGCTTAATAAAAGGTACTACACCTCAACAAGTGCTTCCTTCATAGCTTAGCTGTTAAAGAATCCACCTGCAACGCAGGAGACGCAGTTCAATTCCTGGGTCACGAAAATCCGCTGGAGAAGGGATAAGCTACCCAATCCAGTATTCTTGAGCTTCCTTGGTGGCTCAGACAGTAAAGACTCCACCTGCAATGTGGGAGACCTGGGTTCGATCCCTAGGTTGGGAAGATCCCCAGGAGGAGGGCATGGCAACTCGCTCTAATATCCTTGCCTGGAGAATCCCCACTGCAGAGGAGCCTGGTGGGCTACAGTCCGTGGGGTCACAAAGAGTCGGACACAATTAAGAGATTAAGCACAGCACAGCACAGTACATACTTCAACTAAAACCTTCTGCAAAAGAGACTTGCCAAAAATACAAGAAATTTATTTTTAGATGACAAGCGAGACTTGTCTTAAAGTGTTTGGTCACTTTTTTAAAAAATTAGTTTAAATATAAAATACAATCATGTTTCCATTTAAGCCACAACTCTGACAGTCTATAGCCTCTTGTATAAGTTGGTTTAAAGAAAAAAAAAAAAAAAAACCAGCTGGAAGGCCTATTGTGAGACCCATGAACTTTATAGCATAGGACAAGCAGAGTTATTAACACGTTGCAGACACCAACAGTCAAGTAAACCATATCATGATAAATGATACATGGATATAATAGCCAGTGAGAAGTAAAAGCAAGTAGACAACCTAGAAAGAATAGACCAGATCTTGTCTTTTGGGGGGTTCTTCTATACAATGTAAAGGTGTTCACTTTGGTTTGTTTTTTTTTCCCTTTTTCGTGAGGCCACAGCACACAGCTTGCTGGATCTTCCCAGACCAGGAAGGGAACCACAGCCACTGCAGTAAAAACCCAGAACCCTTGCCACTACTCACCAGGGAAGTCCTTCGGGCATTCAGCCTTAGTGAATAATAACATATTCAACAACATGTCAGTGCATCACAGTTTAATTTAATATTTGAGATTCGAATACCATTTAAGTCAAGGAAGTCAAGCATTGTGCAAATACTTTCATTGTAAATAAGTAAAGTAAAAGCTTTGAAATTTAAGCTTCAGTTATTTTAAAAGTCCTAAGTTATCCTATGATACAGGGCTAAATGAGGTGTCATTGTACAATGTAACAGCTAGTCATTCATTAAAAATGTGAAGTATAATTTCTTTAAGAATTGAAAAGTTACTGCGCCAAAAATAGGACTTGATGATGCCTTATATTTCTTTTGCTTGTTTAATTGCCCTAGCTTGATCCTTCAGTATAATATTGAATAGGTGTGACTAGAGGGCACATCTTCAACTTGTTCCTAAGCTATCAGTCTTTAACCATTAAGTGAGATGTTAACATTGAATTTTTTTATAGATGCTCTTTGTTAGGTTTAGGAACTTCCTTGTATTCCTAATACACTGAATGCTTTTATCATAAATATATATGGATTTTTTTCAAATGTTTTTTTCTGTTTTGAGATGACCATGGGATTTTATTCTATTGCACATACTCCTCTGTCTATGGAATTCTCAAGGCAAGAATACTGGAGTGAGTGGCCAGCCCTTCTCCAGGAGATCTTCCCAACTCAGGGATCAAACTTGGGTCTTCTGCATTGTGGGTAGATTCTTAATCATCTTAGCCACAGAGCAAAGCCCAGTCTATTGTTTCAATCTATTTTATTGGTTCTATGAGAGATGGGAATACCAGACCACCTTACCTGCCTCCTGAGAAACCTGTACGCAGGTCAAGAAGCAATAGTTAGAACCAGACAGGGAACAACACACTGGTTCCAAATTGGGAAAGGAGTGCATCAGGAATGTATATCACCATTCTGCTTACTTAACTTATATGCATAGTACATCATGTGAAATGCCAGGCTGGATGAAGCACAAGCTGGAATCAAGATTGCCGAGAGAAATATCAATAACCTCAGATATGCAAATGACACCATCCTTATGGCAGAAAGTGAAGAGGACTAAAGAGGCTCTTGATGAAGGTGAAAGAGGAGAGTGAAAAAGCTGGCTTAAAACTCAATAGTCAAAAAACTAAGATCATGCCATTTGGTCCCATCACTTCATGTCAAATAGATGGGAAAACAATGGAAACGGTGGCAGACTATTTTCTTGGGTTCCAAAATCACTGCAGATGGTGACCGCAGCCAAGAAATTAAAAGATGCTTGCTCCTTGGAAGAAAAGCTATGACAAACCTAGAGAGCATATTAAAAAGCAGAGACATAAAGCTATTATTTCTCCAGTAATCATGGATGGATGTGAGAGTTGGACCATAAAGAAGGCTGAGCCCTGAAGAACTGATGCTTTTGAACTGTGGTGTTGGAGAAGACTCTTGAGAGTCCCTTGGACTGCAAAGAGATCCAACCAGTCCATCCTAAAGGAAATCAGTCCTGAATATTCATTGAAAGGACTGATGCTAAAGCTGAAGCATCAACAATTTGGCCACCTGACTCAAAGAGCTGACTCATTAGAAAAGACCCTGATGCTGGGGAAGATTGAAGGCAGGAGAAGGGGACAACAGAGGATGAGATGGCTGGATGGCATCACTGACTCAATGGACAGGACTTTGAGCAAGCTGCAGGAGATGGTAAAGAACAGGGAAGCCTGATGTGCTGCAGTCCATGGAGTCGCAAAGATTCAGACACGACTGAGTGACTGAACAACAACATTTTATTGATTGGGTTTTGTATACTGAATCAACTTTGCATTCTTAGAATAAATCCCACTTGATCATAGTATATAATCCTTTTCAAAAATTTGCTTGATTTTGTTTTATATTATTTTGTTGTGAAATCTGGGACTCTACATTCACAGAGATATTGGTCGGTAGTTGTCTTTCTTGTAATGTCTTCATCTGGTTTTGGTATCAGAATAATACTGATTTCACAGAATGATTTGAAAAATTTTTCCTCCTTTTCTAGTTTTTGTAAGAACAGAGTAATAAAAAAAAATTTGTAAGATTTTATGTACTCATTAAGAATTCAGATTTTGAGTGAAAAAAGATAAAGAGATAACTATTGAAAGGATTTGCAGGAGCACAGACTTCTGCTTTGGGTCACTGTACAGTAACTAGTATTGGACATATCAATTATAAAACTGGGCAAAATATAAGCCTACTTCTTTTATAAACTGGACAGCCAGTAGTACAAAAAGAAATAAGTCAGGAGAGCCTCTGGGGCTCTTTCTGCACCATGGCACAGTGAGGAGGAGCTCAAGTAGAAAGTATCATTCTCACTGAGCTGACACGGCAAAGACTAGAGATTGGGGTGTTTATTGCAGCAACTGAAATTTATGGAGCAGGAGTCCCAGAGAGGGGAGCTGTGGTGAGGAGGTAACATAGAAGCAGGCACTGTAGTTTCCTTTGGGGTTTTGGCCACAGCCAGAACTGTGCATTTCAAGATAAGACTCCCTGAGAACTAGCTGACAGTAGCTACCAAGAGTTGAACAGAAAAAAGAGAAGTAACACAAAGTTAGAAAATGTTTAGAGCAAAGGGAATGGAAAGATCTTGTAAAGTGTCTCAGGTACTCGGATGCAATCCCAACAGGATCTGCCTTAACAGTAAGAACCAAAACTCAAAACAAACATAGGGCTAAAGACATATCTAAATTGGACCTACACTAACAAACCATTATTCTAATTCTGACAGATCAAAAGGATCTTCCAACAATTTGTTTAATGGCAAAAACATTTTTTTCTTTTTTTAATTGAAGTATAATTTATAATGCTGTTAGTTTCAGGTATACAGTAAAGTGATTCAGTTATGCATACATATGTATCTATTTTTTTCAGATTCTTTTGCCTTATAGGTTATTACAAAATATTGAGTATAGTTACCTGTGTTATACAGTAGATCCTTGTTGTTTATCTATTATATATATTATTTTTTATATTTTATACGTAATTTTATTTCTATATCTTAATTCCAAACTCCTAAGTTTCTGCTCCCCCTCCCCCTTCCTTTGGCTTTGGTAACCTTAAGCTTGTTTGCTACGTGTGTGGGTCTATTTCTGTTTTGTAGATAAGATATGCAGCCTTCCTTTTTAGATTCCACCTATAAGTGATATCATATGATATCTGTCTTTCTCTGTCTGACTTACTTCACTCAGTCTCTAAGTCTATCTATATGCTATGAGTGGCATTATTTTGTTATTTTTCATAACCAAGTAATATTCCATTGTAAAAATATACTGTATTTTTATTATCATTATTTTTATGGGGATACAGTTGATTTATAATGTCGTGTTATTGGTATAGAGCAAAGTGAATATTTTATGCATACACATATATCCACTTTTTTTAGATTCTTTTCCCATATAGGACATTACAGACCACTGAGTAGAGTTCCCTGTGCTATACAGTTGACCTTGTTGTTTACCTATTTTACATATAGTTGTTCACTTCAGTTCAGTTCAGTTGCTCAGTCATTTATGATTCTTTGCAACCCCATGAATCACAGCACGTCAGGCCTGCCTGTTCATCACCAACTCCCAGAGTTCACTTAGACTCACGTTGATCGAATCAGTGATGCCATCCAGCCATCTCAT
>SJYC01009409.1:0-13467 GCA_006408675.1 Madoqua kirkii
GGTTTATCTACGTGAGTAATTTGTGATGTAAATACTGGAATGTTGAATAATATTGTTTTATTGTTTCATATATTTTTAAAAGACTTATTTTGATGTTTTATGGTTTGGTGAAATATGAAGATTGTATCATGAAAAGGTGGCATAAAAAATGAAAGTAAAAACATGCTACCTAATTATCAGGTACATATCTTATCCACTATGTTATGAGTAAATAAAAGATGTCTCTATTTTCCATTCTAATGAGGAAAGTGATGGTATAAACAAAGTGTTGTGCTGGGTTAGGACTATTAAAAATGGTCTTGTTTCAGTCCCACACATAGGTGAAATAAGAGAAGAATATTTTAAATGCACCATTATAAGGAGAAGGCAATGGTACCCCACTCCAGTACTCTTGCCTGGAAAATCCCATGGAACCTGGTAGGCTGCTGTCCATGGGGTCACTAAGAGTCAGACCCGACTGAGTGACTTCACTTTGACTTTTCACTTTCATGCATTGGAGAAGGAAATGGTAACCCGCTCTAGTGTTCTTGCCTGGAGAATCCCAGGGATGGGGGAGCCTGATGGGCTTCAGTCTATAGGGTCACACAGAGTCGGGCATGACTGAAGCGACTTAGCAAGGTAGCAGTAGACTTATCAGGATACCTACTTGTGTAAGTTGGAATTTTAAATAAGCAACAGATATCTTTTTCAGTATGTCCTAAATACTGCATAGGAAATGGTTATACTAATTTATATATATTTGTTATTTATCTAAAACTCAAATTTAATTTGAATTCCTGCATTTTGTTTTCTAAATGTAGCAACCCCAGGTAGAAGATTTGAAAGAGCTATGATTTGCCAGCTAACCATCTTTCCCATGCTTTGTGCAGTTGATTATCCTGTAAGGGAAAAGATACTGTTGACTACTTACTGCTCATGGATAACCAAGGAACCATTGAGCCAGGATCACTGAGAACATTTTTAGCATTCTTTTCAGAAGGTTCACATCTGAACTACATATAAAAATCTTTGATGGATGTCAACATATATATGTACAATGTAGCCATAATTAAGGTTACTGTTATAACATGGCAGTTTGACAAAACATGTACTGAAGACTTTGGCCCCTTGCTCCTCTTCCACTGTCCTGAATACCCACTCTGCAGCCTCAAGTGTGGAGGTTCCTTCCACATATCTGACACATTTGTGCCCTTAGGAATCACTGTGCTACCAGTACTGCTATTCACACAAGCCTCCCTTGCCTTTTCCAATCCAGGGAGTAGACACTTGGTGATGAGCTGATTCCCCTCTTCCCATTCTCTAATAGGAGGTAACACTGTCAAAATGAAGCTAGAACAGACTGGAAATAAAAGTGACTTGAGATAACTTGCATTTAAAGATATGGCAGTATACCATCTTTCTCCTCTGGTATTTCATTTTGTGAAGAGTACATCAGTGAAAACAGTAGGCAGGTATTGCAAAACTGAGAGAGAGTCTTCGTATTGCAGAAGAAAGAAATTCTGAATTTCCCTCTTTCTTTAACAGAGATACCCTGTGATACTCATGTTCTTCATTAATCTCCTTTAGTGCGGTTAATGTATAGGAGCTAAATGATTTTGTTCATTCTTGCAGACATGACAAAGGATCCCAAATGGTAAGAAGTTCAGTAAAGTCTAGCTCTCTGAGTGTTGGTGGTTGGTTTTGAAATACAAAGGTTCATAAAGAGATGATCAGAGATATATCTTATGAATAGTCAATTTCTAATAGCAAATATAGCTGCATTCTGCTTCTCTTTGTAAAGGCTCCTCCAGTCACCCCTCATCTTCTCTGCTTTCTGATCATATCATGTGGATATCTAGAACAATACAGAAGTATGTGAGGTTATAAACAGAGTGAAAAAAAATCTTCTGAACTATTAAGTCTATGTTAAGCGTTTAAGGGACTCTATTCTGGATATCAGTGTGGTGCAAATTGATAAAAATCTGTGAAGTTACTGGAAGCCAAGACAGTGTTAAATATAAAGACATAACTATATAACATATCCAAGACCTCAATAAGTCCTTGAAATGAGAACCTTGAAACTGACAAATAAGAAAAATTGCAGTTTCTCCTTTCCCCTAATCTTTAAACCCACATACTCAGGCATGGCCAACAAACGCATAGACAGGGGTATTTTTATTGACTATGATCATAATGATCACAGGAAAGGTGCACTGTTCCAGTCTGAGACATGCAATGTTAACAAAAATTTTGATCAAAGCTTAAGGCTCATAGCTGGAAAATCCAATTGTAAAAGAAAGCACTTAAATTTTGTTGGCTTCATAAGAAATATACAAAAAAGACTGATGATACAGAAGAGAAATATAATACAAACAGAGAGAAATTTCTTAACCAAACACTAAATAAACTGGCTGAAAAATGTAGGCTTTGTGGTAAATTCTGCTGCTGCTGCTGCTGAGTTGCTTCAGTCTTGTCTGACTCTGTGTGACCCCATAGACAGCAGCCCACCAGACTGCCCCATCCTGGGATTCTCCAGGCAAGAACACTGGAGTGGTTGCCATTTCCTTCTCTCATGCATGAAAGTGAAAGTGAAAGTGAAGTCGCTCAGTCATGTCCAACTCTTAGAGACCCCATGGACTGCGGCCTACCAGGCACCTCTGTCCATGGTATTTTCCAGGCAAAAGTACTGGAGTGGGGTGCCATTGCCTTCTCTCTGTGGTAAATTCTGAAAATATATTATTTTAAAGACTTGACTTTTGTGTTTACTCAAGGACCAATCTTTCTAAGAGTATTCTTCAGTTGAGTTCCGTTCAGTCGCTCAGTTGTGTCCAACTCTTTCGACCCCATGAATCGCAGCACACCAGGCCTATTCAAGTCCATCCAGTCAGTGATGCCATCCAGCCATTTCATCCTCTGTCATCCCCTTCTCCTGCCCCCAATCCTTCCCAGCATCAGAGTCTTTTCCAATGAGTCAACTCTTTGCATGAGGTGGCCAAAGTATTGGAGTTTCAGCTTTAGCATCATTCCTTCCAAAGAAATCCCAGGGCTGATCTCCTTCAGAACAGACTAGTTGGATCTCCTTGCAGTCCAAGGGACTCTCAAGAGTCTTCTCCAACACCACAGTTCAAAAGCATCAATTCTTTGGAGCTCAGCTTTCTTCACAGTCCAACTCTCACATCCTTAACATGACTACTGGAAAAACCATAGCCTTGACTAGATGGACCTTAGTCAGCAAAGTAATGTCTCTGTTTTTGAATATGCTATCTAAGTTGGTCATAACTTTTCTTCCAAGGAGTAGGCGTCTTTTAATTTCATGGTTGCAGTCACCATCTGCAGTGGTTTTGAAGTCCCCCCGCCCCCCAAATAAAGTCTGACACTGTTTCCACTGTTTCCCCATCTATTTCCCGTGAAGTGATGGGACCGGATGCCATGATCTTAATTTTCTGAATGTTGAGCTTTAAGGCAACTTTTTCACTCTCCTCTTTCACCTTCATCAAGAAGCTTTTTAGCTCCTCTTCACATTCTGCCATAAGGTTGGTGTCATCTGCATATCTGAGGTTATTGATATTTTTCCCAGCAATCTTGATTCCAGATTGTGTTTCTTCCAGTCCAGCGTTTCTCATGATGTACTCTGCATAGAAGTTAAGTAAGCAAGGTGACAATATACAGCCTTGACATACTCCTTTTCCTATTTGGAACCAGTCTGTTGTTCCATGTCTGGTTCTAACTGTTGCTTCCTGACTTGCATACAGATTTCTCAAGAGGCAGGTTAGGTGGTCTGGTATTCCCATCTCTTTCAGAATTTTCCACAGTTTATTGTGATCCACACGGTCAAAGATTTTGGCATAGTCAATAAAGCAGAAATAGATGTTTTTTTTGGAACTCTCTTGCTTTTTCCATGATCCAGCAGATGCTGGCAATTTGATCTCTGGTTCCTCTGCCTTTTCTGAAACCAGCTTGAACATCAGGAAGTTCACGGTTCACGTATTCCTGAAGCATGGCTTGGAGAATTTTGAGCATTAATTTACTAGCAAGTTCTTGCTGCTGCTAAGAGCTAAGAGCTCCAGGCAAGAGTACTGGAGTGGGGTGCCATTGTCTTCTTACTATGATGCAAATGAAATCACCATAGACCTCTGTTGTTGAGATTGAATTTAGCAGCATATAATGCAAAATCCAGATTAAAGAGGCTTTAATTGATTGAAACAATTCTTTCTCATGGAAATTGGGAAGATAAGGGTGGAATAGCTGCTTCACTAATATTAGGAAATATGTATTTTTATCTTTTTCTCTTCTTCCTTCCCTAGCACATGTTTTCCATCTTTGAAGTTGTCTCAGGCTACATGAGGACAGTTGTACTTTAGACAATATGTTTATATTCCAAGAAGGAAGAATAAGGAAGCCAGGAAAACTGAAAGGGAAAACTCATTTTTTAAAAATTTCCTTATCTCCTATCTGATGACTCCTACTATACTTCATTGGATGCAAATAGGACTGTGAAATATAATTTTTTATTTAGTTATTTTGTTGCACTGGATAAGATCAGATTCTGTTAGTAAGGAGAAGTACAGAATTGATCTTGGGTGAGCAACTAGTAATACCTTCCTTCCTAACAGTTTACTACTGTAATAATAATTATATTTGTCATTTTTCTAGTCTTTAACTCGCAGAGGATCTTAGGAAGTAGTCATCAAAATAGAACTTGACCATAATATAGGCAATAATATAGGCAGTCCCAATAGAGCATTCTATGTGCTGGCCAGTGTTTCAAATGCTTTATATATTTAACATTTTAAAATGACCCATGAGAAATGTATTATGATCATCTTTTCAAGGAAAGGATTATGATCATCCTTTTAACAGATAAGGAAACTAAGTTACAGAGAGGTTCAGTAACTCAACCAATGACACACAACTAATGAATGTAGATTGAATGCTATATGAAACCATACTTGTTAGCAGTTGGCTATTCTCCCATTCAAGAGTCGATACTGCTACTTAAAATTAAGCATCTTAAAGACCTTGAAATAAAGCACAACATTTTGGTTATATTTTTCATATGCAAAGATAGAACATAGGAAATATGAAGGGAAATTATTAGAAAATTCTTCCAGAGAAAGACATAGTTGATATAAGAACACAACAGAGAATAAACATTTGTTTTCCAAAATGAGGAGCAAAACATGGATCTTGGGGTCATACTTCTCTTGAAAAATTCCCTAGTTTGAGGCCCCTACCGGCTGCTCGCTTTTATGTTAATTTGTTACTTGAATTATTTCGTCTTTTGAATATCTGTAGAACTGATCAATACGTTTGCTTCTTAGAGATATCTTTCCCTCACTATGTCTCATTTCCCTTAAATATGGACCCTTCTCTTAGATAAATCATCTGCTTTTATTTCATCCCTGTTCTATCTTCAGATATTTTGGTTATAATAATTAGATCTTTCTTTCTAAATTTTTGGTAGAGTTTGTGTTGTGTTTCTGATTTTTGTTCACTTTGGTGGTTTTGAGCAAATTTCAAAAAAAAGGTACAGGTAATATATCTGTTTTTATCATCTTAATTTGAAAAATCTATTCCTGTTACATTTGGAAATTCTTAGAAGAGAAGGATTGGCCCTTAGCTGCACTCACTGGCCAGGCTGTTATTCACAGATGTGGAGCACCTAATATCAATATCATTTAAGACAGCAGCAGTGCTGAAACCCATGTTTACACATTCCATAGTCCCATCACATGGACTGCCTATTTCTGTTCACCCATGAGTGGATACCAGTTTATTATGGTGTCTTCTAGTGTTTAGCCACTAAATGTTAGCAATACTATGAAAGAGAACATTTGTTAAAAAAAAAAAAAGTACAATTTACTCTCTATTAACAAGCATCAAAGGGGAAGTTTTGAACAGAATTGGAATAGTTATAAGCAGTGTATTCTAGCTCAAAAAACAAACAAACAAACAAACTAATCAAACCTTACAATCTTGCAATCTTCTTTGGTACCCAGCATCTACTTAGAAATTCTTGTCTCCATTTTAAATTTCTGTCTTGATACTACAATATTTTCCATTTGTGGTCACCAAAAGAAAATGACAAATGCATATATTTGCACTAGGGTTTTTGGTACTCATTATTTTTATAAAACAATTTGCATTTAAAAAGATACATTGAAGAGAAAAGGCAGTGATTAAATAAATGAAATTACATGTTGAACTTCTGGCATGAGGAAAGATGTGGAGATGGGAGGCTTTTCCAGGGTCTCAGTCATGCTATTCTCCATAAAGTCAGCCCCTATCACAACGATTATGTTGTTATATCCTGGAAAATGAACAGTTCAAGGGTAGAGCTTAGAGATATCACATTAGGAGTTCAGAGTTAAGAAATAACTTTTCCAAGACACTTAGGAAACTCATTCAGGAAAAAAAAAAGCTTATTTTCAATAAGAAATGGGTTATTAATGATCAAAAGAAAAAGGGCAAAACAAGGATAACTCTAGGGGATTACTTAAATTCAGTCTATTTTCCACTTCTACATCTTTCTGAAATAGTTGTATTATACTCTTGAAGGACACAGTAAAACATTCAAAAGTAGAACTTACAAAGCTTATATATTTTCTGAGTTTATGTTCAGTAGCATACAGATGAGCATGATTCTAAAAGTTTTAAATCCTATTCTGTTTACTTCAAGAATCCTGCATCAGCTATTCTATTTGACTTTTTTCCTATAAGGAGAGCATTTTTAGCTTTTTAAACTCAAATTATTAGGAAACAATTTTAAGATATTATTACACACATGGTGGTACTGTGTGACATTTTCCTCTGTGATCTGGGAACTTGTTAGGATTTTCAAATATGGTAAAAGTGAACACATAACCCTTGCAACTTAAAATGACTAACTGTTTTATCAGTTTTGAACCCTAAAGTTAAGGGTCCTTTGTGCATAGAGAAACCATATAATGAAGCATGCTGTTCTCTATTTCAGCTAATACTTTTAAGTTACTGTACTCCACTGTTCACTGTAGCTTGAACCAACACTTCAATTGTATTTTTCTGATTCTTGCATGCAGCTAAGGTATTGTGATCCTGGGACCTAAGGAATAGATGGCGATTTCCAGAATTCAGCAAAGCCAAAATTTCTCTTAGTGATCCAATTCTGAAGTGCTATTCTAGGAGTCAATTTGAAGGCCCAGCCTGGAACTTGTTCCTCTAAGGCCTTCTAATAATTTTAGACATATTCATTCATCCATATCAAATATTCTTTGCTTAAAATTGCTAGAGGATTTATTATCTGAAACTGAGTCCTTATTTTTAACCATTTTTTATTATAGTTAATTTACAATGCTGAGTTAGTTTCAAGTATACAGCAAAGTGATTCAGTTTTTCACATTCGTTTCCATCAGCTAGTGAACTTAGTTCCCTCTGCTATGCAGTAGGTTCTTGTTGTTTATCTCTTTTATATATAATAATGTGCATATGCTAATCCCAAACTCCTAATTTATCTGAATGAAGCCAACTCTCTACTGATAAAGTATTTGGCACCAAAAGTAGTTGCAGGCAACAGATTCTGAAGGATGAAAATTGAATAGTACCCTGCCATTGCTGTTTTAGAAGGAGAAAATATCTCATCTTCTACTACAGAATGGTATCTTCATAGCA
Organism: Madoqua kirkii; assembly: GCA_006408675.1. Lineage (NCBI taxonomy): Eukaryota > Metazoa > Chordata > Mammalia > Artiodactyla > Bovidae > Madoqua > Madoqua kirkii. Next base: position 7,627 of record SJYC01009409.1, read on the forward strand.
TGGTTCCCAATGTGAAAAATATTACAAAAGGTTTTGTTGATGAATGTACAATTCTATCAGATTAAGTGATAGCTTCTGTACTATACTATAACAACCACATAAAATTAAAAGCCTATGATATGGGCTGTTTTTAATAATACTGAATAACAGAAAAATAAGAAAACAGAATCAGGGCTTTACATTCTTAGCATAAGGACCAATCATAGAAACAAAAACATCTGTGATCCTTGTAAATCAATGTCTTTCCTTAATTAGCTTGAGGGCTAAAATAAACAATGATCAAATAAAATATGATCCTGTGAGATGATATCTTGCAAAATAGACTAAAGCCTACAGATTCCCTAGGTCCCTATATGAACATTGATTATGGGAAGGAAAAAAAAAAGATCCCCGTGTCCTCCTTTCCAAAAATAAAATTTGCTATTTGAATGATTTTGTAAGTGTAAGTATTCTAAATGCCCAAGCCAAAAAGCACCTCCCAGGCAAGCCAAAACCTCCCCTTCATCTTTGAATAGGCGCCTACTTTGTTGGAGAGATAACATGACCTCACAGGTCACCTTGGAAGAGAATAACAATTATCTTTCTGCTCTATCACTACTATCTAATTTCCTTCAGAGCTAAATTTAGTATCAGATCCCAGCATGGCACAGGGGCCCACTTATAATGTCAAGCCAAGAAGTAGAAAATTAACATGCCAAAATAAGTTCTAGATACTGGTAGATAGTATTTTTGTTTCTAAAATATTTTCTGTGCTCTCCTCCTATAGCAAATTAGCACATCTCTATCTGATGGACTTAACAATTTGGCTATAAGACTTAACTGTGACAAATGGAATGTGAGTAGAACTGGTGTGTGCAAACTGACAAGTGTTCAAGCCTTTGTGTGGTTCACCAGCAGGTCTGCTGCTGCCACAAGACCAGCAATTTGCACAAAGGTCCTAATCTTTCAGGTTGGACTCTAGGATGCAGACAACATAACATATACTGTGGCCAACCCACAAAGGAGTCATAACGAAAAATAGTGTGTGTGTTTTGCCTTTGTTGGATTCTAGAAATTGCCATCCCAAGTTTTGATTTGGGGATCATATCTTAGGTACATAAAGAAGTCAGGAAACCACTGCTGAAACTTCTGGTTCAAGCTGTGCTGCTAGAACCAGGAAAGAGTCTCCCTTTCCATCTTTTACTTCATTTAATGAGGTTATATGCATGTATCCATTGATTCATGAGCTAAAAAATGCATCTGTAACTCTGAGAGAGAGTCTGAGAAATGTTATACTTTGAGTCTAATAAAGGAAGGAGTTTAAGAATAAATATTAGAAAAATTAATCAATGTAAGTAATAAAAATAGTAAGTATAAATAATTAAGGTATCAGTCAGTTCAGTCACTCAGTCGTGTCCAACTCTTTGCGACCCCGTGAATCACAGCACACCAGGCCTCCCTGTTCATCACCATCGCTCGGAGTTCACTCAAGCGTCCATCAAGTCGGTGATGCCATCCAGCCATCTCATCCTCTGTCGTCCCCTTCTCCTCCTGCCCTCAATCCCTGCCAGCATCAGAGTCTTTTCCAATGAGTCAGCTTTTCATGTCAGGTGGCCAAAGTACTGGAGTTTCAGCTTTAGCATCATTCTTTCCAAGGAACATCCAGGGCTGATCTCCTTTAGAATGGACTGGTTGGATCTCCTTGCAGTCCAAGTCTTCTCCAACACCACAGTTCAAAAGCATCAGTTCTTCAGTGCTCAGCTTTCTTCACAGTCCAACTCTCACATCCATAACATGACTACTGGAAAAACCATAGCCTTGACTATACGGACCTTTATTGGCAAAGTAATGTCTCTGCTTTTGAATATACTTTCTAGGTTGGTCATAACTTTTCTTCCAAGGACTAAGCATCTTTTAATTTCATGGCTGCAGTCACTATCTGCAGTGATTTTGGAGCCCCCCAAAATAAAGTCTGACACTGTTTCCATTGTTTCCCCATCTATTTCCCAAGAAGTGATGGGACCAGATGCCATGATCTTCGTTTTCTGAATGTTGAGCTTTAAGCCAACTTTTTCACTCTCCTCTTTCACTTTCAAGAGGCTTTTTAGTTCCTCTTTACTTTCTGCCATAATGATGGTATCATCTGCATATTTGAGGTTATTGATATTTCTCCCAACAATCTTAATTCCAGCTGTGCTTCTTCCAGCCCAGCGTTTCTCATGATGTACTCTGCATAGAAGTTAAATAAGAGGGTGACAATATACAGCCTTGACGTACTCCTTTTCCTATTTGGAACCAGTCTGTTGTTCCATGTCCAGTTCTAACTGTTGCTTATAATAGTATATAAATAGTATTTTAAAAAGCCTATCTTCAGTATGTGTAGCATTATTCTGTTTTATTTTCTCTCCTGTTGTTTGTATTGGGATGTCTATTTTCAGATTAAAAATTTGATCTGTAGCTGCATTAAATGTCTTCTTGTTGTGCTTTTCTGGGTCATCTCTAGGAGTGGATTAATTTTTACCTACATTTTTAAAGAGTCTTTATGATTCCTGATTATAATGATTTTTGTACTTCAGTAATTCTTAGAAATTCTCATTGTTATATTTTCTGTCTTTAGTCACTTTGGTATGTCCTTCGGAAAGGTCTATTTTATACATATGTTTACATGCATATGTTTACATATATACAGATATATACAGATAATGTAAAACCTTCTTATAACATTTATTTTTTTTAACCTTGTTGTTATACAATTTCTATATTATTTCCTTATATGTGTGATCCAGATAACCAATAATCTCTGCAGTATTTAAGCTGCTGGATAATTTATTCACTGGTTTATTTCATTTCAGTGACTGTATTATTTAAATTTGAAGTGGTTTTGGTCTTTTGCAAAACTGGAAGTTATTTTTCCATAGTGTCATACTACAGCCTCTCTAAAGCAATGCAATTATTTACTCTGTGCTGGTTCTCATATCTGAAATTCTTTAGAGGGTGCATGCAGTAGGTTGAATGACAGACTCTTGAGAAGATACATTCTGAATCCCAGAACTTTCCAGTGTTATTTATTTGGAAAAAGTGTCTTTAAAGATGTAAATAAATTAAGGATGTGGAGATGATATCATTTTGAGTATCTGAGTGGGTTCTAAATGGAACGACAAGTGTCCTCATGTGAGAGGAGAAGATGACAGAGGCAAAGAGTAGAGCAGTGCAGACAAATCCCAGAAGTGCCCACAGCCACCAGTAGCTGAAAAAGCAAGAACACAATCTTCAGAGCCTCTGAAGGAGTTCAGTCCCCCTAGCCCTTAGACTTTATATCTCTGGCCTTGTGAGAATTAAATTCTTTTGCTTCAAGCCATCAACTTCATAGTAATTTGTGAGTCCCTGGAAGTTTATACAGAACAAAATCTTGCTTTTCTATTCTTTTCAGGGTTGATTAGTTCCCCAGGCATTTGGTACTTTGAGATTGTGAGCTCTTGTTTAATGAGTTTGTGCAGACTTGGTTTAAGGACATGTCCCTTTTTAAAGGCTATACATCTGATTATTCCATAAGACTGAGAACTGTTACCAGCCTGGACCAATTATTTATTTGTTTTTTATGTTAATGTTTTTATACATTGAGATCTTAAGGGATCTGATAGTAAAAATGTGACCCTGCCCTGCAGACTGTGGGTAAGTAGGGCAGTTAATTGTGAAAAATTCCCTGAGAATATTGCTTGAGAATATTTATTCCTGTCCTGGCCATCCTTTCAGCATTAATTAATTTTGCTTTAGTTCACCCTTTCTTGAGAATTTAATGCTCTCATTTTGTATACACTCTTCATTTTTAATCTCTGATAATTCTTTAATTTTATGCAGGAGCGATTATGGTTTTTAAAGGACTTATTTATTCCAGTATCTATTTCTAAGTAATTTGTAGCATGAAATATAGCAGGAGATATGATTGACTTAAGTTTGTAACAGAGACCCATTAAAACATTAAATAAGTCTGTAGCAGAGACCTTTAATAAAATTGCAATTTTCTGATTATATCACCATTGAGGGAAAATGGCTGAAGGGCTGAAGAGATTTCCCTATAATTTGTACAACTGTATGTAAATCTATAATTATCTCAAAACATTTATAAAATAAAAGTAAAATTGGTTAAGCTACATTTGAGTTTATTCCTTTTTCACATGGGAGAGAAGTTAACCTCAAGATGGAAACAGCTTAGGATTTTATATTTAAGATGGGGTTGTTTTCAACTTTCTGCTCTATAATCTTTTATATTATAACCCATGGCTTCAAGTCCAAAATTGTACTTCAGTAAGATGTTGATGTTCCCAGAGCATTTAGAGGTAGGAAGGAAAAAGGACACACTTTTCCTTTCAAGGATACAGTCTCCAAATTGCATATATTATTCACTCTCACCTTTTATGTCAGAGATTTGTTATATAACTACACTCTTTGGAAGTTGCCTAAGTATTGCAGCCTTTATTCTGGATTACTAGCTACTTATATTAAAAATAGAAGTTCTAGTTCTGTGGGAGAAGAGAGTTACCTTGAAGTCTCTATTGTTGTCCACATATTATCTAATACAGAAATCTCTGTTAACATCTTTTCCTTATAGCAGGTAACAGAGAAGGAACGTGATCAAGCCATATATTTGTGTTTGTTTTGAAACAAACACTAGAATCCTGTCACATAATTAAATAATCTGAAAGATATCTATAAAATTATACCTTTGACAGATTATTAGGCAGCATTAAACTAGCATCTGCAGAATTTCTCATCATGTTTATACTTTATTATTATCATTATCATTGTTATATTTAGGATGGGCCTTGGGGATGAGAAAACATTAATGTGTTTTTATAGTTAAGAACAAAATTTCTGCAATGTATTTTTAAAATAAGCTATTAAATCAGCCAGAGACTTTAAAAAAGTCTTTAGTAAAAGAGCTTTGCATGAATGCTTCAGGAAATCTTATTGGTCAAAATACTTGAAAGCTTTAAAGTACTAAATTGTGTGTATAGCATTGTTCTTTGGAAATTAAGGTTTGTTTTAAAAAGATAAAAAGCCTTTCTTTGTGGAACCTTAGCAGTCCATGCTATGATTCATAATGGCAACTGGAAAGGAAACAATAGTCACAATAAAACTTGGCATCCAGTCAGCAGTGAAGAGGTAATGAGAACGTTTCCTTTCTCTGTCAGAGTAATTCTCTCCCAGGAGTTGATTCAGTGATTGTTCGAGCTCAAATGAATTTGCTTGGTGTGTTCTTTAAAAATTGGAGCATGATGGCCGAATAGCAGTTTCTTGAGAAAAACTCATTAGTTTCTGAAGCTATTGTTTAATCTAGCCCTGCCTTACATGTGATAGTTCAAGCAAAAATTGTCCCATCGTCCCAAATAAGGTGATGTGTTTTCTCATTGGTGGGTGGGAAGTACTAGTGTGCACAGATCTTTCTCTCTACTAGCTAAATTTTTATATTATTCAAGCCTTGTCCAGAAATGAATATGCTTTGTTACTGGTGATGTTCTATTTAAAAGGATGCCTCACTAAAATATATCCTACACATTAAATGTATTAAAGTGGAAAAATATGCATTAAAAACATGATGCCATAAGGGCGGAAAGAATTTATCATTTCATTCTCAGGACTGATCATCTTTTCATAGGTCATTTACACAATATGATTAAAATACTTTTTCATTCGATCAATGTAAGCCTCACTGACAGTTTGATGTATGAAATATGCTCCATCTTCAGTAGTCCAAATACTTTTCTCTTTAGACTTCCAGAAGATTATATATCTAATTCTATCATTTGTAAAAATAAGAATTGGAGCTCATTAGATTTTCATCTAGGGATATTCCTAGGAATA
>SJYC01009414.1:0-33332 GCA_006408675.1 Madoqua kirkii
AAAAGGAAATGAATTCAAAAACTGTGACTTATAGAAGACAAAAATACATGAGTCAGAATACAGATAAAGTTTACACAGAACTCGTCAGAGCTGCATAAACATCTGTGGACAGACATGTAGCTTCCTCTCATAAATATTACAATGGATGTTATCATGTCATAATCCATATCTTTAATCTAATAACTTTGTGAATGGTTTTGCCCTCACTTTTGTTGCTTTGAGCTGAATATACACTATTCTTCAATTTCTATATCCCAAAACATATTACTGAATTAAAGGTCAGGCTGGCTTGAGTTATGTGAGCTGCTAATCCGTTTGCCACTTCATAGTTATCATGTAATGGAAATTGACTGACTTTTCAGAAACAAATTCAAGGGACAAGTATAACAAGTGTAAATATTTGTCATAGAAAGAAGATTAGAAATGACTTGGACAAATATGTCTTTTAACTGAAATGGAGAAGAGGGAGTTAATTAATCAGAAACTCAGGTGAAAATCTGGATGTGGGCTGCCTTTGTAACACATTTCCTGTTACTGTGAGTTAAGACACTAAGGTGGACTTCTGAATTGTGATAACAAAGGGTGATAAGTCAGACTGGGGCTTCCTGGCATAGGGCACTATTTTAGAAGTACTTGGTGTCTGGTCTGTTTGCTTTCATTTATTACAAGGAAATCAGAGCCATTAGCTTATCGTAGTCCTTGAGCCTAGGACATTGCCTGGGAATTTCTGAGTGCTAATGGTCAGCCGTAGTGTAGCTGCACTGCCTGGTCTAGGGTCTCTTTGATGTGCACCTTGTTGGCTGATATAAATGAAGGGTAGGCGGTGAGTTAAGCATAAGCTACATTTTGCTCTAGGTTGAACCCAGCAATATCTCCTTAATAAGGAGTCATGACACTTTTTAAGGTAGAGAAAGCTTGGCAAAGGTGCTTTGGAGCTAGCCTTGCTATTCCTGGACCTCACTCTTATTTCTACCGTGTCTGCTTCCCCCTTGTCTCTGATGCTACCAGTCTTCAAGGACAGATGTCTAGCTTTCTAAACCCTGAATATGTATAAATGATCACATACTTTTTTTCAGTCAAGTTGGATTATATTTAGAAAACTCTTCTTCCAGAATAGCAACTTTTTCTTCCCCCTCTGATCTCGGAATGGTCAGCTTTAGTAGAAACATTCTCTGTAGCAGCACTTCCTTAGGCTGTGAGTAGCCAACACAGTCTAGCCTCCTGAAAATTTCCTGCCAAATATCTTAATCCTGTAGTTTTGAGGTATATATTTTGTTAATCAGGGAATAATAAGCTACCAGTTGAGAAAAATAATTAATAGTAAAGACTGTCAGCTTATTAATGCAGTCTGTTCACTTGTTTCATTCTAATTGTGACCCATTTCACATTTTGGACCTGTAACACTCCTCTTTCTTAAATCAGCTTTCTTAGTTAACAGCTAAGAAATTTTAAGTTATACTTAAAGAGAACTCATCTACATTCTTTAAAATAATAGGAATTATTTTTTCATGAACTTAAAAGCACAAGTTTCAAGGTAAAGGTCTGACCACAGTCCTGACCTCTATTTCCTCTTAAAGGTTGGTAGAAGAGTGTATCATTTACATGTATAAAGAATGTAAGGGTAGAAATTGAGGGTGAGGCACAGTCAGGAAGATGATTCCAGTTCAGTTGGTCTAATCCTCTGCTCTCTTCTTTGTGGTCTCCCTCATGATAGCAAAATGGCTGCAGTTCCAGGCTTCACACTCATATTGTATCCCACATTGCTGAAAGAGAAAGAGACAGAAGGGGAAGGAGAGAGAGAGAATCTGCTTCCTAGAATGGAAACAATGGAACGGCTCATGTTATATACTCACCTTAATGTATTATTCTCCCTTAACTTGGGTAGGGTAGCATTGCTCCTTTCCTTCAACTTTCCTGGAATGGCATGGATCAGTGGCATGACACACAGATATTTGTGTCAGCCTGCAGATATCTACTTCATTTGTGGAGAGAAAAAGACAAGGATTAGTGAGATAAGGGTCTGCACATTGTGTTATATGAGGGCTAGCTGAATATTAAGGAGATGAGAATCTAAATACTGAAGTAAAGACTCTGTCCATGGCTTACAAATATCATCTATGAAAAGTGATCAGGCCATTTGATTAGATGTAAGCAAAGAAGGCTGAGTGCCAAAGAATTGGTGTTTTTGAACTGTGGTGTTGGAGAAGACTCTTGAGAGCCCCTTGAACAGCAAGGAGATCCAACCTGTCAATCCTAAAGGAAATCAGTCCTGAATATACATGGAAGGACTGATGCTGAAGCTGAAATTCCAGTTCTTTGACCATGTGAGCCGAAGAACCGACTCACTGGAAAAGACCCTGATGCTGGGAAAGATTGAGAGCAGGAGGAAAAGGGGACCACAGAGGATGAGATGGTCAGATAGCATCACCAACACCATGAACATGAGTCTGAGTAGGCTTTGGGAGTTGGTGATGGACAGGGAAGCCTGGTGTGCTGCAGTCCATGGGGTCACAAAGAATCAGATGTGACTGAGTGACTGAACTCAACTGAACTGAAGCACAATATGGGATAACTATAAGATGAAATTACAATAAAAGTTAACAATCTTAGGCTTCATAAAGTACTTACTGGAAACAAAAAACTAACTTTAGTTAGTAAAACTAACTTTACTTTTAATTTAGGCTGAGTAGATGCAACTTGGAATGCAATTTTTAGATGTGAGTGTCACAGTTTTAAAATGACACGTCAGGGATCATGAAGGCGGTCATGTGGATTTTAAAAATATGATGGCCTAAGTATGATGGCCAGAAAGTAATTTTTTAGTATTTGCTACATAAGCTTATTTATGGTCATCCAATTTCTCTGAGTAAGTGTAGGCTTCAGTTATACATATATACCATATGTATATATATCTATATGATTTTGTTGTATATTTATATAATTTTAATTTGGTTGTGAAAATAAATGTTTGAAAGGAAATGTATGAAAACTTTTTCACTGTAGAAATTCTAATAATATTAAATTATGTTAAGCATATTAAGTGCTCTTTGAATAACTGTCCTGATATTAATCACTGTTTTCTCCCTGAAATAACCCCCCTTTTCCAATATCCTTTCCTCAAAGATTTATTGTTGTTTAGTCATTTAGCCCAGAGAAGGCAATGGCACCCCACTCCAGTGCTCTTGCCTGGAAAATCCCATGGATGGAGGAGCCTGGTGGGCTGCAGTTCACGGGGTCACGGCTGAGTGACTTCACTTTCACTTTTCACTTTCATGCATTGGAGAAGAAAATGGTAACCCAGTCCAGTGCCTAGAGAATCCCAGGGACGGGGGAGCCTGGTGGGCTGCTGTCTATGGGGTTGCACAGAGTCGGACATGACTTAGCAGCAGCAGCAGCAGTAGCAAGAGCAGCACTCACTCAGTCATGTCTGACTCTTTGTGACCCCGTGGACTATAGCCCACCAGCTCCTCTATCCTTAGGATTTCCAAGCAAGAATACTTGAGTGGATCACCACTTCCTTTGCCAGGGGATCTTCCTGAGTCAGGAATTGAACCCGTGTCTCCCGCATTGGCAGGTGTGTTCTTTACCACTGAGCTCAGGGAAGCTCAGTGATTTCTTTGTTTTGCCAAAAATTTACAGGGTTGCTTCAATATTTAAATACATATTTTTGTCAACATTTTTTTTGGAAATTTAATGACTTGATTTAACACAAGTAGATTTAGTCCATCTTTTAAAATAATATAGAAGAATCAGATTACATCAATAATATATATTATTTCTCATCCTCAATGACTATTCATAGATTTAATTTTCACTTATGCAAATCAATTTATTATTATTATAAAATCACTCTCAAAGCTGGCAGAGCAATTTTGTTTCATATCAGCAATGAATGAGAGTTACTATTTACTCACTCATATTAACATGTTTGTTGCACGTTTTATGGATGTAAATTTAATTAATTATGTTTGATGGTGCCTTTTACTAGTGAAATCAAGCATCTGTTATTGGCCATTTAAATCTCTTTCCCATGAATTCAAAACCTTTGCTTGTTTCTCATATTGGTTGTTTAAAATTATTCTTACTTGATTTCTAGAAGTTATTTATGCTTGCTGGCTATTAATCCTTTGTGTTGAATAGTTTACATGTATTAAAAATAATTTTATCAAAATTATGGCTTTTTCTTTATATTCCTTCATGAAAATTTGTGTGTGTGTGTGAAGATGTGATTTATCTTGAAAAGAGAAAGTGAAAGTGTTGCTCAGTTGTCTACTGACTCTTTGCAACCCCATGAATTGTGGTCCTCCATGCTCTTCTCCATGGAATTCTCCAGGTAAGAACACTGGAGTGGGTAGCCATTCCCTTCTCCAGGGACTCCTCCCAAACCAGGGATCGAACCCAGATCTCCCACATAGCAGGCAGATTCTTTCCTGTCTGAACCACTTACTGAATTACAGTTTACCAATCTTTCCCTTGATGGTTTTGTCTCTTGCTCCTTTGTGATATTCTTCAGCTAGCGTGTGTGTGTGTGTTTTCTTTCTTATTACAACACCCAGGGCCGTGGTTATATCAAATGCATTTCTTTTTAATATTACTGTTAACATTTTCTGATGCCCCCTTTATAAAAGGACTTTCTGAAAATAATTGTAACATTTAATAATATTAAAACTTACTTAAAGTGTCTACAGGCAGAAAATAGAGGCTTACCAGTTACCTGATCAGTTAAGATTTTCCCTGATATGTTCTTGGTTGTTAAGAAAAGAGATTGAAGTTGTTGATTTTGCTTTCTATAACCACATAAAGTCTAATATGGAAGATGCCTCATAGTTTGCACTTAATCTTTTGGCAACTCATCAGTGGTGAAGAAAATGATCCATAAGTTCTATTGACAGAAAACCATTCAAACAGCAGGAAAGGTTAGGCAGGAAGGAATGAATGAGGAAACTGATATTTAGGCTTGAGGAAATAGAAGCCTTGAAGGGCAGTGAGGCATGATATTTACCTTAAAGTAATTGAAGTGCTGTCTTGTGGAAGATGGATAACACTCTGTGTATCCTTAGCAACATAAAGAATGAATCAATGGGTAGAACTGGTGTTCCAATACATGTAACACCTAAGAAACCTCATGGCTTACGATCTGAGTGAACATGAGTGACTTTAAAAGCATTATCAGGAATGTTGACTCAGAGGCTAGATGACCTTTCCCTCTGGAGGGTTATAAACTTTAGATGAAGAGTTGTGTTATTATTTTCCACTTTAGAATTATAGAAAAATACAACAGTTAATGTTAAGAAATTAAATGGACTACCTAGGGAACTAAGAACTCATATTTTAAATAAGAAAAACAAATGACTAAAGGTACAACAGAGAATGTTCCTTTAGCTTGGAGAATATTTTGATAAATATTAAAATGGATATTTTTCAAACTATATGATCCCTATTAAACCATTAAAGAAAATAATTATTAGGAAATGGATAGTGTGAAATGTATATAAATACATGTGAACTAATATAAATGACTGTAAAACAATGATGCCTGTACTAGATTGAGTTTATTAATTTATTACTGTTTTATTATTTTAATTTTTTTATTTTAGTTGGAGGCTAATTACTTTACAATATTATAGTGGTTTTTTCCATACACTGATATGAATCAACCATGGGTTTACATGTATTCCCCATGCTGAACTCTCCTCCCACCTCCCTCCCTATTCCATCCCTCTGGGTCATCCCAGTGCACCAGCCCTTAGCACCTATCTCATGCATCGAACCTGGACTAGCGATCTGTTTCACATGTGATAATATACATGTTTCAATGTTGTTCTCTCAGATCATCCCACGCTCGCCTTCTCCCACAGAGTCCAAAAGACTGTTCTATACATCTGTGTCTCTTTTGCTGTCTCACATACAGCGTTATCATTACCATCTTTCTAAACTCCATATATATATATGGAGTTATTATGCATTAGTATACTGTATTGGTGTTTTTCTTTATGGCTTACTTCACTCTGTATAATAGGCTCCAGTTTCATCCACCTCATTAGAACTGATTCAAATGTATTCTTTTTAATGGCTGAGTAATATTCCATTGGGTGTAAGTTCTAAAAGGTCTTGTAGGTCTTCATAAAACCATTCAACTTCAGCTTCATAAAAAGGCATTTTATTTTAAATATAGCAGTGTGTACATGTCAATGCCAAAATCTCAACATTATTTTTCATTAACTTTGCAAGTGTTGTATTAGTCAGTGTTCTCCAGAGAAAGAACCAATAGGAGACAGATATAGATAAACATAGGTATATGTAAAATATTAATATACACACATATATTAATATGTACACACATATATGGGGGCTTCCCTGGTGGCTCAGTAGTAAAGAACTGCCTGCCAATGCAAGTAGACACTGAAGACATAGGTTCAACCCTTGGGTTGGGAAGATCCCCTGGAGAAGAAAATGACAACCCACTTCAGTATTCTTCCCTGGGAAATCCCATGGACAGAGGAGCCTGGGGGTCTGCAGTTCATGGGGTCACTAAAGAGTTGGACGTCTCTTGCTAAGTTTAGATGACTTAGCATCTAAACAACAACTACACACACATACACACACACACACACATATCTATGCATGTATATATATATATATATATTTATTATAGAAATTGGCTCACGTGATTGTGGAAGTTGAGAAGTCTCACAATCTTCTGTCTACAAGCTGGAGAACCAGGGAAGTTGTTATTATAACTTAGTGCGAGTCCAAATGCCAGGGACCCAGGAGCACTGATGTCATAGGGCAGGAGAAGATGGATGTTTCATCTCAAGCAATGAGACATCATTTGCCTTCCTTTGCCTTTCTGTTGTATTCAAGTCCTCAGGGGATTGTTGATGTCCACTCACATTAGGGAGAATAATCTTCTTTACTCTGTCTACCAATTCAAATGGTAAACTTTTTTGGAGATGCCTTCATAGAAACATGTGGAAATAATGTTTTACCAGATATGTGGGTATTTCTTAGCCTGGACAAGTTAATACATTAACCATCACAAGTGTCAGCAAAGGGTATCATTAAGGATGATACTTAACTGAATGATGCAAGTAAAGGACCAAGTAAAAGGGAATATATCAGGTTAGGAGTAAATATAACTATTATAAAGCATTCAGCTATATGGATAGAAATGGTGAAGTACAGTGTCGTTAGCTTACCAGTTACAAATAATATGGTATATTATGAATAGCTACCAGTATGCTGTATGAAATAGCTAACCCACTGAATGAGAAAAGAGGAGGTTTTACAGCTTCTCCTGCATCACAGTACCTAATTAGAATAATGCTGCATCAACAGATGGAACGAATCTGATTTAAGTACTTTGATGAAAGTGAAAGAGGAGAGTGAAAAAGTTGGCTTAAAGCTCAACATTCAGAAAACTAAGATTGTGGCATCTGGTCCCATGACTTCATGGGAAATAAATGGGAAAACAGTGGAAACAGTGGCTGACTTTATTTTGGGGGGCTCCAAAATTACTGCAGATGGTGACTGCAGCCATGAAATTAAAAGACGCTTACTCCTTGGAAGGAAAGTTATGACCAACCTAGAGAGTATATTAAAAAGCAGAGACATTACTTTGCCAACTAAGGTCTGTCTAGCCAAGGCTATGGTTTTTCCAGTGGTCATGTATGGATGTGAGAGTTGGACTGTGAAGAAAGCTGAATTAGATGAATTGATACTTTTGAACTGTGGTGTAGGAGAAGACTCCTGAGAGTCCCTTGGACTGCAAGGAGATCCAATCAGTCCATTCTGAAGGAGATCAGCCCTGGGATTTCTTTGGAAGGAATGATACTAAAGCTGAAACTCCAGTACTTTGGCCACCTCATGTGAAGAGTTGACTCATTGGAAAAGACCCTGATGCTGGGAGGGATTGGGGGCAGGAGGAGAAGGGGACGACGGAAGATGAGATGGCTGGATGGCATAACCAACTCGATGGACATGAGTTTGGGTAAACTCTGGGAGTTGGTGATGAACAAGGAGGCCTGGTGTGCTGCTATTCATGGAGTTGCAAAGAGTTGGACATGACTGAGCGACTGAACTAAACCGAATTGTACTATTAGGATACTAAATTTGATGTTTTAACTTTGTTCAGCTTCTGAAGGTTATTTACATAAACTGGAAAAAAATTCTGTCATTGGTTGATGATTCTTCGGACCAAAGATAAGAAGTTATTTAACATTAACCTCTCCATATCTTAGTTTCCTCACCTGTGAACTGGAGTTAATACTGATCCTTACTTCACAGGTTGCTAAAGTGAAAGTGAAGTCGCTCAGTCGTGTCCGACTTGTAGCGACCCCATGGACTGCAGCCTTCCAGGCTCCTCCATCCATGGGATTTTCCAGGCAAGAGTACTGGAATGGGTAACCATTTCCTTCTCCAGGGAATCTTCCAAACCCGGGTCTCCAGCATTGTAGACAGACGCTTTACCATTTGAGCTACCAGGGAGGTCAACTCACAGTTTGCTAGGGGGATTGCAAATGAGTTAATACCTAAAATACCTAGAGCAATGCTGATGCATAATGAGTGCCAGGACTATCTGGTGGCGTACTTTGGTTTTGTGGAGTGCACAGTTTATATAGCTGTATGCAACAGCCTTGGTAAGTCGTATTATTCCAATTTTTATAGATGTGGAAACTAGAAATAGTCTCACATATAAGCATTATCGGAGAAGGCAATGGCACCCCACTCCAGTACTCTTGCCTGGAAAATCCCATGGGGGGACGAGCCTGGTAGGCTGCAGTCCATGGGGTTGCTAAGAGATAGGACTAAGCGACTTCACTTTCACATTTCACTTTCATGCATTGGAAAAGGAAATGTCAACCCACTCCAGTGTTCTTGCCTGGAGAATCCCAGGAACAGGAGAGCCTGGTGGGCTGCTGTCTATGGAGTTGCAGAGTCGGACACAATTGAAGTGACTTAGCAGCAACAGCAGCATAAGCATTATGCTCTGTTGTCTGCCTTTGGGGATGGTGATGCCATGGAGATACTAAGGTCATCACAATATTGCACTGCTACCTTTTGTCTATCGGCATTAAAGGAATCTCTGATGACCAAATGCATGTTAAATGTCTGCTGACACCTTCATTCTTCCACCATGGTCTTCCCTGGTGGCTCAGGTAGTAAAGAATCTGCCTGCAGTGCAGGAGACCTGGGTTGGATCCCTAGGTGGGGAAGATCCCCTGGAGAAGGGAAAGGCTACCCACTGCAGGATTCTTGCCTGGAGAATTCCATGGACAGAGGAGCCTGGCAGGCTACAGTCCATGGCGTTGCAGAGTTGGACACAACTGAGTGACTTTTACTCACTCATACCTTCCTCAAAAAAATAATAGAATTGCTTACTTTGCCATTCTTGCAGAGCATACCAAGTCTACAGGAGAACTGAAGGCAATTTTCAGATCATACATAAACATACTCAATTGCCTGTATATTTACTGTGAAAAATGCAGAACACTGTGGGGAATATTTAATACTATAGCTAAATATTCTATATTTTGTTTATACATGGTTGAAAACCATTTTACAAGTTTTACTTATTCAGGTATAGATTTACATTTCAAAGGAGAGAACATTTTCTTAACAGTTTTTGTTAGCTCACCTGTGTTTAAATAACTGTACTTTAAAATGCCATTGTCCTTTCAGTATATTGTCATGATCCCTTTTGTTGAATATTTTGAGTTGAATACTAATGATAAATTTATTTTTTCTATCTCCAGTGATCTAATGCTTCCTGTTTTTAAAAACTCTGACTTGTTTTTCATAAACTTAAGCATTTTGTGCTTTTCTCTTTTTTCTTATTTACCTAAAGTAGAAACTCAAATTCATTTCATTTTTGTATTATGCACACAAAGTTTAGTATAAATCACCCGTACTTCAAACATATCATTTCTCATTAAATAAAACATGGATTTATCTCACATATTTTGTCTGCTGGTCTGGGATTCTTCCTCTCACAAATGGCCTCTATGCATCCCAATGCTCAATTTATCCTTTGTTCATACAGTGCCAAAATAATTTTTAACCACTTTTATTTTTCTGCTATTTTAAGATCCCATTCCTTAAATTTCTATGTATTTGCAATAGGAGTCAAATCAGTGGTTGAGCTTCCAGTTATTTTTCTTCTGTGCTTCCCACCTGATGAGATCCTAATGAACAGTGATCTGTTTTCTTTTGTTTTCAAATTTTATTCTATTACTTTTATTTATTTATTTACTTTACAATATTATATTGGTTTTGCATAGAAACAAGAAAGAGGCAGAAAAAATTTCTTTGCTTATCCAATTATTAGATGGTTCTAGAGACCAGGCTATATCAATGGATTCACAGTATCACTATGGAGATTCATAAAAGAAAATAAAAGTTTTAAAAGAAGATTTCAATGTCTTGTGTAAGGGAACAGTCTTAAGAGAATGAAGCTTGTAAATTAGCAGCAAAATCTCGATTGGTGACTTCTGATCTTTAATTCCTCTTTCATTGGATGTTCTAAAATAAGCCTCTGGAAAGTCAGACTTAATTACAAGAGGAATCCCTTAACACATTGACATTATATTACTCTAAGCAATTAGAACTTCCTGAGAAAGGCAGTATCTTAAAGGGAAGGTCACAGCTCCCAGAGATGGCTTTTTCAAAGAGCTGTCTTCCCATAATCACTTCTGCTCTCTGCAGTTTCAGCTTTGGAGAGTACCAGTCCTGGGAAAGGCACTATCCTTTGTAGCTTTCTTACTTCAGGCCCAAGTTTTAATAAATTGCCCCTCTCTGCTGCTAAGTCGCTTCAGTCGTGTACAACTCTGACCCCATAGATGGCAGCCCACCAGGCTCCCCTGTCTGTGGGGATTCTCCAGGCAGGAATACTAGAGTGGTTGCCATTTCTTTCTCCAGAGAATCTTCTCGACCCTGGGATCAAACCCATGTCTTCTCCATTCTTGCTATTCCTGTTATGACCTTGACTAATAAGGCTGATTTTGGAACAAGACTCAACTAAAATTCAGGCTCTAGGATTTTCTAGTTAGTAACTTTGAGTAACTTAGCCTCTTTGAGTATTTTTTTTTCTCTTTGAGTGTTAAATATCTCATCTATAAAGAAAAATAGTAAAACTTACCTCACTACGAAGGAATGAGAATTAAATGAGATTATATAGGTAAAATTTTAGCCATATCTTTGAAGCATAATAAGTACTTACAATTTTATTTCTTGCCTCTCTTTCCACCCATTTATGTGGTTGCTATCCTTGAAGAATTGGTGGGCCAAGGAAGATTTTGTTACAAAAAGGAAAGTTTCAAAGAACTTTTTTATTTTTCACCACTGTGATTATGACTATTATTAATTTTTGCCAGACCAATCATTTTACAAACTTTACACTCAATCTTTAGGTCTAAAGTTATATTTTCCTGTGCTCATCTGTGCGTGCACAACAGAATGAGAGAATATGAGTGTGTATATTTTACGGTGTGCATTAGATGTTTAAATTAAAATAACAAAGCAGCCTTTTGTAACAGTTCAAACAAAAAGAATTAAAAAAGAGTTTAAAGGAAGAGTTTCTCTGTCTATTCTACTTTTCTCTTCATAGGTCACTCTTGTTAGATTGTGGTGTATGTGCATACACAGACACAGACACGTTCATATTTCAAAATAAACCCTATGTTCTTTTGTTGCTTCAGTGTGGAGGAGTACACAAGTGAAATCCTATCATGCAGATTGCCACGCCTTTTGTTTGCTAATTTTTTTTTTCATTTCCTAAAACCTAAAGAAACCTTATTTTTTATTGTTCTATTAGTCCATAAAATTGATGCATGTTTTAATTTATTTTTCTGCTATATGCACATTTCCCCAGGTTTCACTGTGAAAAGTGCTGTATGCAAGTGTGCAGTTTTCTGCAGTATACATTATTAGAAGTAGAATTCTAGGGTAAAAAAAAATGCATATTTTTATTTTTGACCCTTCCAAATTGTCTCTTTAAAACTCTCTCAAATTTGTTTCTGACATTAGTATAGAAATGTATAATGTTTCCATATATTTTTTGAATCATAAATATAATCAATGTGTTATTTTGTATGTATTTGGTGGATAATGCTATCTTTTTATTTTAATTTGTATTATATTTTTTCCATATATTTGTAGACTAATTGTACTTATTTTTCTATGAAATTCATATTGATACCTTTTTTCTTTGTTGGCCACTTGTCACATTTGTATTGATTTATTGGAGATCTTTGTATGTTATAAATAAACCTTTGTTCATTATTTATGTTGCAAAAATTTCCCAGCCTATTGTTGGTCTTTTGACTTGGCTTTGGTGTGAAGATTTAAATTCCTATACATTCAAATTTGTCAGTATTTTTCAGACTTCTGGACTGTATATTTTCTTCATGAAATAATTTTCTAAACAGACTTGCTTTTGTTTTTTTCCTACATTAACCCCTTTGAAATGTTAAAATGACCTCCTAAACACAGTTACATAGTCTTTACTATTTTATGTTTAGAGAAGGAATGATATATGGAAAAATATAACAGATTAATAAGAGTCTCTGTGCTGGTACATAACAGGTCTTAGAAAATATTTCTTAAATAAATGAAATGCAGTGGGCTTCATTGAAAACAAGCAAGTTGTTAACCTTTAATTGGTGTGAACTTGATAAATTATTGTCTGTGTTTATACGTTTTAAATGGAAATAATAATTCATATTATGATTTTAAAATACATGATTTGTAATGTAACTCTTTGTACATAAACAACATTTCATAAATCCATAGTATGAAAAGCAATAAAATATTGAAATTACCAGGTTGAAGCAAATGAGTGTGGGTGGGTGGCGAGTAGAAAACTTCAGAGCTCTCACTACAGTTACCTGTTTTCACTACCGAAACAGTCTCTGAGACATCTCTGTACAAGCCTCTAAGCCCCTCTTTTGGAAAGTGAGTGAAGTTGCTCAGTCATGTCAACTCTTTGTGACCCCATGGACTGTAGCCCACCAGGCTCCTCCATCCATGGGATTGACCCCATGGACTGTAGCCCACCAGGTTCCTCTGTCCATGGGATTCTCCAGGCTAGAGTACTGGAGTGGGTTGCCATTTCCTTCTCCAGGGGAATCTTCCCAACCCAGGGATTGAACCCTGGTTTCCCACATTGCAGGCAGACACTTTAGCCTCTGAGCCACCAGGGAAGCTCTCTTTTTGAAAAGACCTATCTAAATCAGTGATTTCTAAAGTCAGTGTTAGAGGTGATCTATTAGTGTTTAGTAACAAAATGTTAGAACTTCCATTTATATTAATATGATTTCAATTTTTTGCATGTTTTATAATGCACATATAATATTAGCAGAGTGTTTCTGTCATTGTTTAGCTACTAAGTCAAGTCCAACTCTTTTTGTGACCCAGTGTACTATAGCTCACCAGGCCCCTCTGTCCATGGGATTTCCAGGGAGAATGCTGGAGTGGGTTGCCAGTAGTTTAGTGTACTAGTATCAGTTCAGTCGCCCAGCTGTGTCCAACTCTCTGCGACCCCATGAATCGTAGCACCCCAGGTCTCCCTGTCCGTTGCCAACTCCCGGAGTTCACTCAGACTCATGTCCATCGAGTCAGTGATGCTATCTAACCATCCCATCCTCTGTACTAGTATATAATATATAAATAACTTACATATATTGGGATATGAAATTGTATTAAGCCAATTCTAGACATAAAGGTTTAAGAGTCTATGTATTCTAATATTGTGTCTCCATTTTTGTGTTAAATACTATGAGGTTAAAGAAATAGATTAAATATATGACATATATTCCCTGTAGTGAAGGAGCCCCCTATTTAATTTATAAGATAATTTTGCCTAGCTGCAAAAAGAGACTCTGGGGTATATCATGTCAACAGAATGATACAGATATGTGTTCAAGGTCATTCAACAAATGGGGACCAGTACAGGTCAAAATGGTGTGGGGAATGAAAAAGAACTTGGTACTCCATGTGAGTCCTAAAAGGTCAAGAAAATTCAAGAAGGTGACTCAGTTTTACTTCCTTGAAATCCTTAGTTGGAGAAGTAGATTAAAGAAGAGAGTTAAACTAAATAAGCAAGAAATGCCTTCTTGTGTTTATAAAACCCACAGGCTTCTCTCATTAGTAAAGAGAGATATCTGATGGGGTCCTCTGAGTTCTCTGGTCTCATAATTATTAGAATTGGGAGTAACCAAACCTTTAATTCTAATCTAATTTTTGCAAATGAAGAAACTGAAATTGAGGCACAGACATAGCAGGTTAGACACCAAGTCATTGACAGATCCAAATCTTTGCCCCACCAGCTAGTGTTCTTTCTACATTATTGTGAATAACAGTCAAACTGTACATAATATTATGCAGGATTTTGAGTGGAGAATGAAGGAAAAAGCATAAGGTACAATAAGACATGGAAATAACATAATAACATCTTGTACAAAATATACACAATGCTAAATATTCTACTTGGCTTTCTTTTCCCATCTTTGGCCTCATAGAATGACACAGCATTTTGATATTTTTGTGCTGAAAAATCTCTTCTTTCCTAAGCCAGGCTCTCAGAACTACTCTCTTTATCTTAATGTCATTTCTTCTTCGAGATAGATGCTGCATTGCTTCCTTACCCTGAAAATGGATTATATGGAATTTGTGTTGTCAGTTCATCTATTTTTTCTTTTAATTAATGACTGCATTTGTGAAAACTGATTGGTCTTGTTATGCTTCTAACATTGACTACAGACTTTAAAGCTGTAATATGACATAAGAGATTCCTGCTTATAAGTCAAGAAAGCATTATCTTCTAGTTTTTTACATATAAAAGTAACATAACTGACTTTCAGTAAGTAGCTATATATCTAGCTCCTTATCACACTCCATTCCCTCTTTCAATATTCTGGGGAGGGTCATTGCCATTCTCTAGGGATCTTTGGAAGGTGAATTGGTCTGCACTATTGTTCCTTAAAGTGATTGTTTGGCTAATACTTATGCCTATTGTAAATTATAAATGTGTCCACACACTTAGACCTTGGGAACAAAATTACATAAAAATACTAACACTTTTTATGACACTCAGATGGGAAAATCTCCCTTATAACTTAAAAATCAGAGATATTCAGAAGACAAACCTGTTTCCTAACCATCAGAACTCTAGATTTAATGACATAGGCAAGACAGAAAATTTCAAAAGTAAGAGATTTCTGAGAAAAATGATTGTGTATTGAAATGAGCTTTTGTCTCCTCACTGGCTCCAGAGATCAAACCAGTGAGAGGCATTTCCATTATTCACAGTCATTATGATAGCAATTGAAGTTTATGGTAGCCTTTTCTATAAATGTCTATTGCTGATGGAATCATAAAATCATGTGGCACACAAATGAGGTAATTCATAGTATCGCCATGGGGCATCAAATATTTTTCAGGAAGGTTGAATAGAATAGAATATATATTTACTCCTTTTAGTTTTAATTTTGCCTTTGATTTTAAATGAGAAAATATTGATTTCTATCTCTGTGCAGCTTTCCATTTGTCTGTTTTAACTCTGAATAAGCATTGAGGGCTTATTTGACGTGAATTTACCCATTTCTAATATAACTACAGTGTTAGAACTTACTAATGTTAGTCTTAGGAAAGTCACAGATACCTGAGCCCAGGTAGATTCCTGAGGACAGTTTAGCATAAGTGATGTACTCTACTTGGTCACCATTTTTAGAAAGTTGATTATTACTGATTCCAAACCAGGAGCACAATAAGTATTCACTCTGTTGAATTAAGCTACCTCAATCAGAAGCTCACTATACTAAGATAATACAACATGAGAGTTCATAGAGACAGCTGATTTTCTCTGAGAAAATTAAACCCCACATTACAGCATTTATGGAGTTCATGAAACCAAATAGTAATGTATATGTGCTGAAAGTGTAAAAGAACTATAAGTATACTTGTAAACACAAATACCCATGTATACATATATAATATCATAAACAATTATTTTCCTTAAGGTTTTGGGTAAATAATAGAGTGGTAAAATAATTGGCCCCACCTTATCTTTCCTGTGGAAGAAAAGAGGCATTCACTCACCCAGAAAGGAACTCATTCTACTTTCAGCAACCACCCCTACCCCTAACCAGTTATTAGTAAAACAGGAAAGTCTGAGATTCATAGGACTATATGAGTCAGGGGTGGGGGCACTGTGCTGAAGTGTGGGCAGAAAATCCTGATGGACACCTGATGTATCACTAGATACGAAAAACGAGCACTTGGGTTTTCGACTTCCAAACACTAAGTATGTTAGGAAGACCATTTTCTAAGCATTTGTATACAATGATTTTTTTCTAATAAACACATGAGATATAATATAATTTCACTTTTTACAAAACATAGATTTATTCTAAAAAGTTATTAACAAAAGTGTAGACTGGCAATGCAAGCAATTTTCAGATTGTTGGCTTCCCCGTCTTTCGATCCCATCAGCATCTCTCTGAACCTGTATTGAGAAGTCTCAAATTGAGGTCCTATGGGAACAGATGGCTTGGAAAAGCATTCCCTTCTACTCTGGTGGGAATGAGACCTTATTTTAACAGGCATGTTTTCAGTTGGTAAGAGTCAGGAGAAGGGATGAACCAACGGTTTGGACTCTGCAAAACTCAGTTGTGAAAACTTAGGGGGAGGGTAGTGTCTA
The DNA here is from genome assembly GCA_006408675.1 of Madoqua kirkii. Lineage (NCBI taxonomy): Eukaryota > Metazoa > Chordata > Mammalia > Artiodactyla > Bovidae > Madoqua > Madoqua kirkii. Next base: position 16,697 of record SJYC01009414.1, read on the forward strand.
TTTTCTTCCTGCCTAGTGTTTCTGTTTGTTACTGGGTATTTTTTGGTCTTTTCCATGTATTATTTGACATTTGTCTAGGCATTTTCTTGAATTGGTTTTGATTGCAAATTAAGAGATTATTCAGTTGTTAAAATATAGCCTTAAAAATAAATGACTGCTTCATTTCTGTTGCTCTGCTGTTTATCCGTTTATCTAATGAATTATCAATCACACTTTGGGGATTAGGACATACTGACTTTTCTAGTGAGCAAGATAGTCCACAAATATGTCTGATGCTGCTGCTTCATAATTACCTTGCTGTGGTGGAAAAGGTTTTATAGCCAGCTCTAGCTCTGGGAGAAAGAGAACATCTAGTTGAATTGAATGTGACCTGAAAAGGCTCCACTGTTTCTCATAAGACTGTTCATAGACTGCTTGAGCCACAGTTTTGAACCACATCTATCTAACTCCTTTTCCCTGGCAGTGTCCTACTCCTCTCTCTCTCCCATCTATTGATCAGTGTTTTAACTTTATTTTGCTACTTTCAAGAGATATTGCTATTTATCTGCTTTTTGCCTCATAATAAATACTGCACTGAAAACTGATGCTGCTCAGTCATTAAGGTGCCATGATCTTGGTGTACTGCTGAAATGCCAGTGCTTTACTGAACACCTACAGAATATAGTTTGGACATTTCTGACATACATTGAATATACAAACATTCAGATTTGTGATGAATGTATTTATCTTGCATGCTTAATCTACACTACATGGATATAATGCTAATTCTATAGTACATTTCATGAAAGAATAAGTGGAACTTCACTAAAATTTAAAAATCTGTTCTGTAAAAGACAATGTCAAGAGAATTATAAGAAACCACAGACTGGAAGAAAATGTTTGCAAAATACACACCTAATAAAAGACTACTACCAAAAATATTCAAAGAACTCTTAAAATTCAACAATAAGAAAGCAAACATCACAACTAAGAATGGGCAAAGACTGTAACAAATACATTATGAAAAAAGATATACACGTGTTTTACATCATATGTCATCCTGGAAATGCAAATTAAATCAACAAGAAGATAAATCATTACCCATGTATCAAATGGCAAAATCTGGGACAGCGACAACACCAAAAGCTGGCGAGAAACTAGAGCAACAGAAACTCTCATTCACTGCTGGTGGTTATGCAAAATGATGCAACTATTTTGGAAGATAGATTAGTAGTTTCGTATAAAACTAAATGTACTGTTACTATACAATTCACCAATCGTGTTCCTCTGTATTCATATTTATCCAAAGAACTTGTCTGTATACACACTAAAACCTGAGCAGAAATGTTAATAATTGTGGAAACCTGTGGAGCAACCAAGATACCCTTCAGTGGTTTGAAGACACCCTTCAGTGAATGGAGCTGTGGAGCACCCAGACAATGCATTATTATTCAGTGCTAAAAAGAGTTGAGCTGTCAAGCCGTGAGAAGTTATGATGAAAGCTTAAATGCATATTATTAAGTGAAAAGGCCAATCTAAAAAGGCTATATCTATTATTTCAACTCTATGACATTTTGGAAAAGACAAAACTATGAAGATAATAAACAGATCAGTGGTTGCCAGAGGCTGAGAGAGGAGGAAGGAGAGATGAATAGGCAGAACACAGAGGGCTCTTAGGGCAGTGAAAAATATTCCCAAAGCTATAATAATGATGGCTATATCTCACTGTATATTTGTCAAAACTCATAGAATGTACACTTCTAACTTTAGGTGAATATGACCTAATATAGGTTCATCCTTGGTAAGAAATGTATCATTCTGATGTGTGACATTGATAACTGAGAAGGTTATACATGTTGAGTGGCAAAGGTGATAAGGACACCCTTCACATCAATTTTTGTGAGCCTAAAACTGATCTAAAATTGTCTTTAAAATATCTGAAAAATAGTTTCAACAGAGAAACAGAAGTCTCAGAAAAGAAGTAAACATTATAAAGAACATAGAAGTAAAAAATACAAGTATAAAAATAAAAACTCAATGGACACACTCAACAGCAGGGTGGAAAAGACAGACTAGTCAGTAAATATAAAACAACAGAAATAAAACTGAGACATAAAACACTAGAAATCACCCAGTCTGAACAACAAAGTGATATATATTGGAAAAATTTTTAAATTTCAGAGACATGTAGGACTTTAAAGTATTGCTCTGAGTCAGCAGATCCTAGAACGAGAGGAGTAAAAGTATGGGATTTACAAAGCATTGGGAGACATAATGGCTGAAAATTTCTTAACTATTACACAACCCTGAAACCTACAGATTAACAAAGCTTAGTAAACTACAAACAAAGTAAACTCAAAGATATCTGCACTAAGACATATCATATTCAAACTTCTGAAGACTAAGCACAAAGAAAATTTTGAAAAAGCTAGAGAGAAGGGACTCATTCCTGGAAGGAAAAAGCAATTGGAACAACAGCCAGTTTCTAAGAAGAAACCATAGTGACCAGAAGGAAGTGGTGCAGTATTTTTCTTTTTTCTTTTTTTTTTTTTTTAAGTTTAACAAATTAGCTTAAGTCCCAAATTTAGTGTTAAAGACACCGTCCCTGGTTGGCAGAAGTCTAGTAGAAATCCACAGGTTTCTTGTACTTTCTTGAGCCCCCTCAGCCATATTTTTAAGGAAAATGAAATGATTTGTATTTTACTATCAAGAAACATAAGATGTGTTTGGACTACCAGCCATTCATTATCAAAAATTTCATGTAATTCCTCAGAACCTTGCAGGTCAGAGGCAGAATTCCCTATAGAATCATATAGTGTTTACTTTGATTTTTGTCTTAAAGATCTTCCTCTCTCTCTCTCTCTCCACGCGTGTGTGTGTGTACACACATGCACTTCCCAGGTTGTGCTTTACTGACTTCCAAGTGATAGTTAGAAAATTAGAAGTCTTCAAAATAGATGTACAAATTGTTTCCTCCATTTTATTAAATAAGAATATACTCAGGATTATATATTTTTCCATTGAACCCTACCACTGTAGAAATAAACTAATATCTGCACTAGGTAAAACCACAAAAATTAAGGTGGAGGAAACAAATTCACTTCATCATGCCCCTGAGTTTTTGATTCAGCTTTGTTAGGCGATTTTGCTCATTACAATAATTCACCAAGTACTCCAGCATTAGATGTGTATAAGAGACAGGACACAGGCTATCCCTGGATTGGGAAGATCCTCTGAGAAGGGCATGCAACCCACTCCAGTATTCTTTCCTGGAGAATACCCATGAACATAGGAGCCTGGTGGGCTGTGGCCCATAGGGTTGCAAAGAAATGGACACAACTGAAGGAATTAGCAGTGTGGAGTGGGTTGCATGCCCTCCTCCAGGGGATCTTCCCAACCCAGGGATTGAACCCACATTTCTTATGTCTCCTGCATTTACAGGAGGGTTCTTTACCACTAGCACCACCTGGGAAGCCCACATATGTATACACACACACACACACACACACACACACACACACACACGTCTATGTATATATAAAGTGACTTATAAAAATCAATCCCAGGAGCTATTGATTTTCACTTTTTAAAATATATATTTGGAAAGCAAGTGCTAATCTTTGCATAGCCATTTTATTACATTTTTAAGACAGTTTATTCTTTTTTAAATATAAATTTTGTTTATTTTAATTGGAAGCTAATTACTTTACAGTATTGTTAAGATAGTTTACCTTTGAAATATCCTAGCTATTCTTAACTTGATGATTTTACAGAAAAGTAATACTTAGTATGAGTTTAGCACTCTGAATGGGTAAGTTTCTTTTTAATAATGCAGTACTTAATATTGCCATGGGCAGCTTGATATATCACTGCCAGTTTGCAGCAGAGCTGAGTGCAGTGCTGTGTAGCTATGTGGCCTCTCTCTCCATAGCCTACCAGTTAAGTGATAGTCACTCAGCCATGTCCTTTCTTTGTGAGTCTATACAGTCCATGGCATTCTCCAGGCCAGAATACTGGAGTGGGTAGCCTTTCCCTTCTCCAGGGGATCTTCCCAACCCAGGGATTGAACCCAGGTCTCCCGCATTGCAGATTCTTTACCTGCTGAGCCACAAGAGAAGCCCAAGCATACTGGAGTGGGTAGCCTATCCATTCTCCAGGGTATCTTCCCAACCCAGGAATCGAACTGGGGTCTCCTGCATTGCAGGTGGATTCTTTACCAACTGAGCTATCAAGGAAGCCACAAGAGCTCTTCTCAAAACCACTTTTTATTGAGAGGTGGTTCCCAAGGCACCAACAAAAGATTTTTAAAGCATCTCTTGGAGAGAATCTGCATCAAGCGAAAACCCAGAGGCGAAGTGGAATCACAAAAGAGCTTTTAATGGGAAGGGGTTGCTTGAGTGTTAAAAAAATCTCAATGGGAAGCTGGCAAATGTAAAGAAATCATTTTCTGACATTGAATGTGCTTTCTAACCTCAAATGCTGGAGTACTTGGTGAATTATTGTAATGAGCAAAATCGCCTAACAAAGCTGAATCAAAAACTCAGGGGCATGATGAAGTGAATTTGCCTCCTCCACCTTAATTTTTGTGGTTTTACCTAGTGCAGATATTAGTTTATTTCTACAGTGGTAGGGTTCAATGGAAAAATATATAATCCTGAGTATATTCTTATTTAATAAAATGGAGGAAACAATTTGTACATCTATTTTGAAGACTTCTAATTTTCTAACTATCACTTGGAAGTCAGTAACAAATAGCTTATGGGAGTTTACTGGATTTTCAAAAATTAGTCGTTGAATAAGGAATTTTTGATGAAATACAGATTTATTTTGGAAATTATTTATAATGATATCTTTAAAATTATTGGATTAAAGAAATGAACACTGAGATTGGGCAGCATCAAGGGAAGTGCTTGAGGGGTTTCAAAGTGTGAGATATTGAAAAAAATTTACAGGATTTTATAGGTCCAGATTTCATTGGGAAAATTGAAATTGAAAATGTTAATAGTGGAATCAATAACCCTTTTTCAAAGAGGATATTGTGATTCCTTGGCAAGAGCAACTAATCTTTGGCAAGTGCACCTTCAGAGAAGAGTTAAATTTGTGTACATTTTTCAAATTTGAAATGTAAATCAATAGTACTTTTAACACATTCTTAATAACTTCTACATTCTTTTTCATCTGTTTTAGGAGCTTCTGGGTTATTCATTGTCTGGTTAACATTTAATTTATAGGATGAACACAACAGTCCGCTCAGATCAGTTCAGTCTCTCAGTTGTGTCTGACTATTTGTCACCCCATGAATCGCAGCACGCCAGGACACCCTGTCCATCACCAACTCTCGGAGTTTACTCAGACTCATGTCCATCGAGTTGGTGATGCCATCCAGCCATCTCATCCTCTGTCGTCCCCTTCTCCTCCTGCCCCCAGTCCCTCCCAGCATCAGAGTCTTTTCCAATGAGTCAACTCTTCGCATGAGGTGGCCAAATATTGGAGTTTCAGCTTCTGCATCAGTCCTTCCAATGAACACCCAGGACTGATCTCCTTTAGGATGGACTGGTTGGATCTCCTTGCATTCCAAGAGACTCTCAAGAATCTTCTCCAACACCACAGTTCAAAAGCATCAATTCTTTGGCACTCAGCTTTCTTCACAGAACAACTCTCACATCTATACATGACCACAGGAACAACCATAGCCTTGACTAAATGGACCTTTATTGGCAAAGTAATGTCTGTACTTTTTAAAATGCTGTCTAGGTTGGTCATATCTTTCCTTCCAAGGAGTAAGCATCTTTTAATTTCATGGCTGCAATCACCATCTGCAGTGGTTTTGGAGCCCCCCAAAATAAAGTCTGACACTATTTCCACTGTTTCTCCCTCTATTTCCCATGAAGTGATGGGGACCAAATGTCATGATCTTAGTTTTCTGAATGTTGAGCTTTAAAACTTTTTCACTCTCCTCTTTCACTTTCATCAAGAAGCTTTTTAGTTCCTCTTCACTTTCTGCTAAAAGGGTGGTGTCATCTGCATATCTGAGGTTATTGATATTTCTCCCGGCAATCTTGATTCCAGCTTGTGCTTCTTCCAGCCCAGCGTTTCACATGATGTACTCTGCATATAAGTTAGATAAGCAGGGTGACAATATACAGCCTTGACATACTCCTTTTACTATTTGGAACTAGTCTGTTGTTTCATGTCTAGTTCTAACTGTTGCTTCCTGACCTGCCTATAGGTTTCTCAAGAGGCAGGTCAGGTAATCTGGTATTCCTATCTCTTTCAGAATTTTCAACAGTTTATTGTGACCCACACAGTCAAAGGTTTTGGCATAGTCAATAAAGCAGAAATAGATGTGTTTTTTTTTTTTGAACTCTCTTGCTTTTTCCATGATCCAGAGGATGTTGGCAATTTGATCTCTGGTTCCTCTGCCTTTTCTAAAACCAGCTTGAGCATCTCAAAGCTCATGGTTCACATATTGCTGAAGCCTGGAGAATTTGAGCATTACTTTACTAGAGTGTGGAATTAATGCTATTGTGCTGTAGTTTGAGCATTTTTTGGCATTACCTCTCTTTGTGATTGGAATGAAAACTGACCTTTCCAGTCCTGTGGTCACTGTTGAGTTTTGCAAATTTGTTGGCATACTGAGTGCATCACTTTCATAGCATCATATTTTAGGATTTGAAATAGCTCAACTGGAATTCCATCACCTCCACTAGCTTTGTTTGTAATGATGCTTTCAAAGGCCCTCTTGACTTCACATTCCTGGATGTCTGGCTCTAGGTGAATGATTACACCATCGTGATTAACTGGGTCATGAAGATCTTTTCTGTAGAGTTCTTCTGTATATTTTCCTGCTACCTCTTTTTAATATCTTCTGCTTCTGTTAGGTCCATACCATTTCTGTCCTTTATTGAGCCCATCTTTGCATGAAATCTTCCCTTAGTATATAATTTTCTTGAAGAGATCTCTAGTCTTTCCCATTCTGTTTTTTTCTCCTTTTCTTCACATTGATCGCTGAAGAAGGCTTTCTTATCTCTCCTTGTTATTTTTTGCAACTGAGCATTCAGGTGCTTATATCTCTCTTTTTCTCCTTTGCTTTTTGCTTCTCTTCTTTCCACAGCTATTTGTTAAGCCTCTTCAGACATATTTTCATTTATCCTCTTATGAAACATTATCAAGGGTAACATGAAACTATTGGTATATTGACATCATATTTGTACAAAACATGATGACCCTTCTGGTAAGTCAGTTGAGACTTAATTTTTTTAATTGGAGGATAATTGCTTCACAATATTGTGTTGGCCTCTGCCATACATCAACATAAATCATCTGCAGGTATACATATGTCCACTCCCTCTTGAACCCCACTCCCATCTCTCACCCCATCCAACCCCTCTAAGTTGTCACAGAACACTAGATTGAGCTCCCTGTCTCACACAGCAGATTCCTGCTTGCTATCTATCAAGAGTCTTTATTTTAAAATCACAAAATAATGCTTTCCAAAATAAAATTGATGAGTTTTATTACTAAAGGCTAAGATGGTGATTGCAGCCGTGAAATTAAGACACTTGCTCCTTGGAAGAAAAGTTATGACTGACCTAGATAGCATATTAAAAACCAGAGGCCTAACTTTGCCTGCAAAGGTCTGTCAAGTCAAAGCCGTGGTTTTTCCAGTAGTCATATACAGACATGAGAGCTGGACAATAAAAAAGACTGAGCGCTGAAGAATTGATGCCTTTGAACTGTTGTGCTGGAGAAGACTCTTGGGAGTCCCATGGATAACAAGGAGTTCAAACCAGTCAATCCTAAAGGAAATCAACCCTGAATTTTCATTGGAAGGACTACTGTTGAAGCTGAAACTCCAATACTTTGGCCACCTGAAAATGAAGAACTGACTCCTTGGAAAAGACTGGGGAAGACTGAAGGCAAAAAGAGAAGGGGACACCAAAGGATGTGATGATTGAATGGCATCACCATTGAGTGATGGTGGACTTGAGTCTGAGCAAACAGGAGATGGTGAAGTACAAGGAAGCCTGGCATGCTGTAGTTCATGGTTGCAAAGAGCCCAACATGACTGAGCAACTGAACAACAACAACAATAAATTATATATCAATAAAACTGCTGTCAAAAATACATTAGAAATACAATTTCTGTAGAATTCTGTCTTCTAATCTGCATGGAAGCTCTCTAGCCTCCAAACTAAGCTATCATTCTGGAGGTTCTCTTAGGTATTTAAATGAATATTGCCTTCTTTTCTTTTTTTTTTTTAAAGGTGTATATCATAATGATTTAATTTACATACACCATGAAATCATTACCACAATAAGTTTCATGAACACTCATAATCTTATATAAATACAACACTTTTTAAGAAGAAAGAAAAGACAAACAAACAGGGGAGTATCATTTGCAGCTGGGCTATTTAGTATCTCACGATTGTATTTCCTTCTTTTCTTTTTCACAGTATATCCTATTTCTTGGATCCCAGCTCTTCCCCTGCTGACATATCCTTCATAGTTTTAGAGGCAGATTGCTAGGGTTGAGTTCATGGCAGGTACATTTTTTTAAAAATGTGTATATCTGACAAAATGTTATCTTTGATACTTAATGGAGAAGTTTCTCTGTGAATGATACTCTAGATTTGGTGCCATTTCATTCAAAATTTTGAGACCTTTGCTCCACTGTATTTCAGTTTTCAGTGATACAGATGAAAATTTCAATATTGAAAGTTATTATGATTTTGGCATATGTGTGTAAGTTTTATTATTCAGTATTCTGACTGTTCTTGCCCTCAGTTGGTCCCTTCTATACAAAAACATATGTCTTTCAATTCTGTGAAATATACTTGTAATTTTTCTTTGATATTTGTTCTCAGTAATGACCTGTCATTGTTAGTTAGCACATTATAATTTAGTAGATGTGAACTACTAGAAGGAAAATTTTATTGGAACCTGAACTATACCTCAAATATACCTATATATTAAGATGCTATATATATATATATATATATATATATATTCCTTGCTGAAATTATGATAATTTCATCCCTTTCTTCAATGTGAAAAAGAACATTATTTTCAGAAATGTTAGTATCTTTTAAAAACATTAGCTAAAATGTTTTAGCTATGGTCTGTGGTCTGTGACTCTTTGGAAGAAAAGTTATGACCAACCTAGATAGCATATTCAAAAGCAGAGACATTACTTTGCTGACTAAGGTCCGTCTAGTCAAGGCTACGGGCTTTCCAGTAATCATGTATGGATGTGGGAGTTGGACTGTGAAGAAGGCTGAGCGCCAAAGAATCGATGCTTTTGAACTGTCATGTTGGAGAAGACTCTTGAGAGTCCCTTATTCTACAAGGAGATCCAACCAGTCCATTTTAAAGGAGATCAGCCCTGGGATTTCTTTAGAAGGAATGATGCTAAAGCTGAAACTCCAATACTTTGGCTACCTCATGAAAAGAGTTGACTCACTGGAAAAGACTCTGATGCTGGGAGGGATTGGGGCCAGGAGGAGAAGGGGACGACAGAGGATGAGATGGCTGGATGGCATCACTGACTGATGGGTATGGGTCTGAGTGAACTCCGGGAGTTGGTGATGAACAGGGAGGCCTGGCATGCTGGGATTCATGGGGTCCAAAAAGTCAGACACGACTGAGCAACTGAACTGAACTGATGGTCTGTGACTATTCTGTAAGAACATTAACTAGTCTATGGATGTTGTAAATTTGAGGAGCATGGACATAACTCTTATTTCCCATCTTCCAGCTATTACAATGACCTTTAAATGAAAGACGTAGTATTGTTTTGCCTCTGACTTGTGGCAAGAATTAAATCTGAAATCTTAATAGTGGCTGTTTCTCACTGAGAATATCCTAGCAGCTAAAATTAGTATATGTAATGGACATAACCTCAGATGTAATGTAAATTCTTATAAAATTCCTAATGTGACCAGCAAGTACATGTTATAGACTTACTGAATCTCAACAAGAAATTCTAGAAGTGCCCATGGCACAGTCCTACATTTTATGCTGCTTAAACAGAGGATCAAGCCTTCTTTGTGGGCTATTTGTTAATAGCCTCCTAGTTCATAACAGCTCACCTGCTTGGCTGACATTCTAGTAAACCACAAATTTTCAGCCACTTCTTTTCTCACTGATCTTGCTCATATTCTGTATATGAAGGGAAAGATTGAAATCTTATTCACCTAACTACTCTAATTCAACTGATGTAAGAACTCTAAAGAGTCCAAAGAGAATTTGAGATCCAGAAATTTTTCTGTTTATTTTGATATCAGTGTCACATATACCAGGCCCTTCAAGTCACATTTTAGTTTTCCAAGAGCCTCTTTCTGCAACAACATCTCAAAACTCAAAAGTCCTACTCTTGATTCAATTACTCCTACTTGAGCCCTGTATTTGGAGTAAAGATGGGAGAGCAGGAAGAGATCAAGGTGCTGCTGTACGCTTACAGTTTCCCCACAAAGCATGTTGTATGGAAAATTTTAGCATTTTAGAGTACCTGGAATACTTTTATTCACTTTTATTGAAAAATATTTGAAACACATCATGTATAAGTTTAATGCAATGTTTGATTTACATTTATTGTAAAGTGATTAACTTAATAGTTTGAGGTAGCATCCACCTTCACATATAAATACAATAAAAAGAAAAGAAAAAAAGGGGAAAATCCTCTTTATATTGAGAATTCTTAGGATTTATTTTTATTGCAACTTTCCTATATATTGCAAAGCAGTTCTCCCTGAAATATGATAGATTCTATTACAATATCAAACTGATCTCACATTATAAAAATGGTTGGAGAAGGCAATGGCAACCCACTCCAGTGCTCTTGCCTGGAAAATCCCACGGACAGAGGAGCCTGGTAGGCTGCAGTCCATGTGGTAGGTAAGAGTCGGGCACGACTGAGCGACTTCACTTTCACTTTTCACTTTCATGCATTGGAAAAGGACATGGCAACCCACTTCAGTATTCTTGCCTGGAAAATGCCAGGGACCTGGGAGCCTGGTGGGCTGCCGTCTATGGGGTCACACAGAGTCAGACACAACTGAAATGACTTAGCAGCAGCAGCAGCATAGAAAAGGCTACAGTTCATGTGCTTCACAGTCATCAACAGAGACTCTTATAGTCATCCCAGGAATATAATATAGCCAACTTGCATATGGAACTGAAACTAGAAAGCAAGAAAATGAGTAATTTCTCAGTACCTTAGATATTATGAAATGTCTTTGCCTCATCTCTCTTTTGCTGTGTTTGTCTCCCTGTTTCTCTCTCTAGACTGTTTTTCTCTGCTTGCACATGGTTGACATAGCCGTTCCCTTACAATCCTTGCTGTTTCATTGAAATTGCAGGATCTCAATTGTGCCCCCGCCTTACTGACAACAATGCCAATGTCTTGTTGATCAATTACTGAAGGAAAAGGAATAGTTTACTCTGTACTATGGACTGGTTTCCCCTAAGTTAGTGGTTCATATTCAGTCTAATCAGCTGTTGACAGAATGGAGTTGTCTAGAGATGGTCTTAGTGTAGGAGTTTGATTTGTAGGTAGAGTGCTGTATTAAGTGCTTAATACACAGCACATCATAAAAGCATCTTGACGATACTGTGAGGTGGTTGGTTTTATGTCAGGTTCACGAAAAAAGGAAACTAAGGGGTAGGAAATTTAAATAACATTTTCATATCACATAGTTTAACTGACATGTCCATTATTTGAATATAAACTCAGCTAATTCCAAAATCCATGCCCTTAACCATACTCTTTCATCAGTAAATAATCTTTACCCAACTCAGACTCTCTCTTTAAGTGGCTGTCTCAGTGCTATAGTAATGGTAGCCTCTGTCTGTTGTTTTTATATGTGTTGAACTGTCTCCCCTAAAGAATCCTTTTCAGTCAGGACACATGCCATTTGAGACATGAGGGAGGCAAATGCTGGATGGTAAATAAATGTGGGTACATGGAGTGCCCCCCATCCCTCTGCAAGACACTGTCTGTGGTCATGTGACCAAGCATACTCCATCCTTGCTATTCTGTCGTAACCCTCAAATTCCAACTCCTGTTGACATGGATACTATACTTTAAACTCTCCTCCTGCATCCATAATCACCCTTTTTTATAGTATTGCTAAACGCTGACATTTTCGTGATACCCTCCAGTCCTCTAAAGGCAGCTCGTAGTTACTGAAATGATATCTGGTCCATGAAACTACTACCTCTTGCCCCCTGCACTGCCAGCAGCATCTGTAGCAAGAGCCAACCTCACCTTGATCCCTCAGCTGCTGCCAAGTTTGTCAAGCCCTTTTTTGATTTGAACTATTCAGGGTAGTAATTTGTATCTTTGAGTCATCAAGCAAAATAATGCTATTTACCAAGTATTCCTGAGTAGTATCATATAGTCCATTAAATATTCTGTGGGTTGCACTGTGTGTAGGTTTTCACTTTGTAAGTCAGAGTGCTCTGCCTTTGGAATCAGAGAAGGCTTCTGAATAGCATTTACACTGTAAGTCATTTCTTTTAACATTTAAAATGTGTATTGAGCTAGACTCATTTGTTAACATATTTCCTTGGTTTCATAAATGTCAATAAGATTCATTTGACTGGTGCTTTGGATCGTCTCATTATTAACTCTTTTTTTAAGTTACTTTTTTATATTAAAAAATAATTTGTTTTTAAATTGGAGAATAATTGTGTATCTATTATGCATTTTGGCATACATCAACATGACTTGGCTATAGGTAAACATGTGTCCCCTCCCTCTTGATCCCACCTCCCTCCACATCCCACCCCTCTAGGTTGTCACAGAGTACCAACTTTGGGTTTCCTGTGTCATACGCCAAACTCCTAATAGTTACCTGTTTTACATACAGTAATGTATATGTTTCAGTGCAGTTCTCTCAATTCATTACACCTCTCCTTCCCCCACTGTGTCCAAAAGTCTTTCTTTATGTCTGTGTCTCCTTTGCTGCCCTGCATGTAAGATTGTTGGTGCTATCTATATTAATGTATATATGTGTTAAAATATGATATTTGTCTTGCTCTTTCTGACTTAACTTCACTCTCTTCATAATCAATTTTATTATGGAAGAGGGTACCAGAAGAGAAGATCTCTCATTGCACATCTGTGCAGCACGAGAAGAAATACTTTCAACAGGCTATTAACTACATCTGTAGTATTTAAATCTCAACAAGTACTACCACAAGTTGAAAGTGCCTTCTTTTAATTTTCAAAATATAACAAATGTCCGTGTGCATATGAATTCCAAAAATAAAGTGGCTAATGAGCAATAATGCTTCAAACCTACTTTATAAGCACAATTTGCTGTATCAGGATGAATGTCATATTCAGATGCCCATCAGTATTGAAGCAGCAGGTTTCTATTGCTCACTCTCATCTTGAGTTCTGAGTTTATCTCAGGGGTTGCAGTGGATATAAACAGGCTGGAAGTGAGCAATAACGATTACCTCAAACCATTTCTTTTGTTTCGGCATTTTACAAACATTTTTAAGCAATTGCTCTGTGTCAGGCATTTTTCTGGGTTCTGGCTGAAGCACAGTGGAACAATACATAATTATTGCCTTCATTGAAACTTACTTTCTAATGAATGACAGTTATTACAGAACTGAATTATGTAATATTAGTTACATTTTTAAAAAGTGGGAAAGAAGAGAACAGAATAAGAAAAAAGAGTTTTAACATCAGTTTATGAGTTCACAGTACTTATATGAAGGGATCAAGGGGTTCATGTGGGGAAGTGGGCAAAATAAAAAAGCTAAATAGGTTGGCAACAGCTCTGTTGTTGAGAACATTGAGTATTCAGATATGGTGTTTATTCTGAAGGACAAAGAGAAACTCGGAACAGAAATTCTTAGTACTACCATTACACATTACCTCTGATCTTAATTAAAGGAACCATTAAATATCAGTCAAAAGTTATTGAAGATGAAAATGTAACATTTTCATTCCAAATCTTAGCCCCTGAATTATAAGGCTTGTTTGAAGAACACACAAGATTTCTAATAAATGAAGTTATTGCTGGAGAGAGTACATTCAGAATAACACTAGTTCTTTCTATTGTAAAATTTATAGAACTATATACAGGAGTCTGAATGGAGGACTGGAGAATTTCAAAACATTTAATTATGCAAAGCTGGAGTTTTAGTTGATAATACAAATAAGAAATACTAGCTGGCAAGTGAGTGAGGAACAATGGCAAGGGTATAGTCCAATGCCTGTGGGTTGGTTCTTATTTAGTAGAAGTAAAGTGCTATCAGAAGAAAAGTCATGAATTGGGGAAAATTCTGTTGTCAAAAGGTTAATGGTATCAGTGAGGTGAAAAACTAAATGTATTGTCAATAATAAAGTAATAAAATTTGAATAATATGAAGTTCTATCAGAGAGTTGTATAGTAGTGTTTTGATTTGATATGTCAATGATTATGCACACTGATGAGTGATTTGACAAGGGAGATCATTAGTACAGAGGAGTTTTAATAATTTGATTGTTGTATGAGTAAGTGACACAGATAAATAAGTCTATTGGGAGAATGAGTGATAGAAAAATTATAATCAGGTGCCATTACATGTATCTACATGTGTAGATGTAGATGACAACAATGAAAGTTTGAATATATGTAGATGTCATGAGTTCTCAAGAAGATATAATTATTGATGTCTAAGGTATAATTCAGCAGTGGCCACAGGACTGGAAAGGTCAGTTTTCATTCCAATCCCAAAGAAAGGCAATGCCAAAGAATGCTCAAACTACCACACAACTGCACTCATCTCACATGCTAGTAAAGTAAGGCTTAAAATTCTCCAACAGGCTTCAGCAGTACGTGAACTGTGAACTTCCAGATGTTTAAGCTGGTTTTACAAAAAACAGAGGAACCAGAGATCAAATTGCCAGCATCCTCCAGATCATAAAAAAACCAAAAGAGTTCCAGAAAAACATCTATTTCTGCTTTATTGACTATGCCAAAGCCTTTGACTGTGTGGATCACAATAAACTGTGGAAAATTCTGAAAGAGATGGGAATACCAGACCACCTGACCTACCTCTTGAGAAACCTGTACGCAGTTCAGGAAGCAACAGTTAGAACTGGACATGGAACAACAGACTGGTTCCAAATAGGAAAAGGAGTACCTCAAAAGTGTATATTGTCACCCTGCTTATCTAACTTATATGCAGAGTACATCATGAAAAACACTGGGCTGGAGGAAGCACAATCTGGAATCAAGATTTCTGGGAGAAATATCAATAACCTCAGATATGCAGATGACACCACCCTTATGGCAGAAAGTGAAGAGGAACTAAAGAGCCTCTTGATGAAAGTGAAAGAGGAGAGTGAAAAAGCTGGCTTAAAGTTCAACATTCAGAAAACTAAGATCATGGCATCCGGTCCCATCACTTCATGGAAAATAGATGGGAAACAGTGAAAACAGTGTCAGACTTTATTTTGGGGGGCTCCAAAACCACTGCAAATGGTGACTGCAGCCATGAAATTAAAAGATGCTTACTCCTTAGAAGGAACGTTCTGACCAACCTAGACAGCATATTAAAAACAGAGACATTACTTTGTCAACAAAGGTCCATCTCGTCAAGGCTACGGTTTTTCCAGTGGTCATGTATGGATGTGAGAGTTGCACTAGCTGAGCGCCAAAGCACTGATGCTTTGAACTGTGGTGCTGGAGAAGACTCTTGAGAGATCTAACCAATCCATCCTAAAGGAGATCAGTCCTGGGTGTTCATTGGAAGGACTGATGTTGAAACTGAAACTCCCATACTTTGGCTACTTGATGCAAAGAGCTGACTCAGTTGAAAAGACCCTGATGCTGGGAAAGATTGAGGTCAGGAGGAGAAAGGACTAACAGAGAATGAGATGGTTGGGTGGCATCATCGACTCGATGGACACGGGTTTGGGTGGACTTAGGGAGTTGGTGATGGACAGGGAGGCCTAGCGTGCTGTGGTTCATGAGGTCACAAAGATTCGGATATGACTGAGCGACTGAACTGAACTGAACTGACTGAGCATCCTCCTATTGATAGTTCAACAGCTATTTGCTCTCACAGAAGGAGATGGGTGCATGTCCTTCTTATCCACCATCTTGAACTGGAAGTCTGATTCAGTCTTAATTGCAAATTCCATGTCTGTTTTCCCAGATAAATTTGTTAATAAGTTTATTAAATGATGATAATTAGCTCATAACATTTGAATGGTCCAGAGAACCAGGCTTTAAAATTTAACAGCCAGAAGCTCTCATCTATGGAGATATTCCTGCCACTTCCATTTAGCTTTGAGAACACTTGGGACTGGATACCAGGAATTCTACCACTGCTTTCCTGTCCTGCCAAATATCTTGTGAATATATCTACTTTTTGATTGTGCCAAATACCTACTACCTTATTAGGTCGTATGTAACTTGAAAATTTTGCCTCTACTATGTATCATATCCTTATCATTCTGCTTCTTAATAGATGATTAAGTCAGTTGATATTTAATTACTTGCTAATATTTAACAGTTCTTTTATTAGGAAGGAAAAGAGAGAAATATATTACTGTATGAAAAATTTTCAAATGTTCCACAGCCTAGGATGAAAATTATTCCGATACATGGCTGATTGAGAAAACATTCTAAAGAGATGCTAATGA
>SJYC01009415.1:0-49800 GCA_006408675.1 Madoqua kirkii
CTAACTTATATGCAGAGTACATCATGAAAAACACTGGGCTGGAGGAAGCACAATCTGGAATCAAGATTTCTGGGAGAAATATCAATAACCTCAGATATGCAGATGACACCACCCTTATGGCAGAAAGTGAAGAGGAACTAAAGAGCCTCTTGATGAAAGTGAAAGAGGAGAGTGAAAAAGCTGGCTTAAAGTTCAACATTCAGAAAACTAAGATCATGGCATCCGGTCCCATCACTTCATGGAAAATAGATGGGAAACAGTGAAAACAGTGTCAGACTTTATTTTGGGGGGCTCCAAAACCACTGCAAATGGTGACTGCAGCCATGAAATTAAAAGATGCTTACTCCTTAGAAGGAACGTTCTGACCAACCTAGACAGCATATTAAAAACAGAGACATTACTTTGTCAACAAAGGTCCATCTCGTCAAGGCTACGGTTTTTCCAGTGGTCATGTATGGATGTGAGAGTTGCACTAGCTGAGCGCCAAAGCACTGATGCTTTGAACTGTGGTGCTGGAGAAGACTCTTGAGAGATCTAACCAATCCATCCTAAAGGAGATCAGTCCTGGGTGTTCATTGGAAGGACTGATGTTGAAACTGAAACTCCCATACTTTGGCTACTTGATGCAAAGAGCTGACTCAGTTGAAAAGACCCTGATGCTGGGAAAGATTGAGGTCAGGAGGAGAAAGGACTAACAGAGAATGAGATGGTTGGGTGGCATCATCGACTCGATGGACACGGGTTTGGGTGGACTTAGGGAGTTGGTGATGGACAGGGAGGCCTAGCGTGCTGTGGTTCATGAGGTCACAAAGATTCGGATATGACTGAGCGACTGAACTGAACTGAACTGACTGAGCATCCTCCTATTGATAGTTCAACAGCTATTTGCTCTCACAGAAGGAGATGGGTGCATGTCCTTCTTATCCACCATCTTGAACTGGAAGTCTGATTCAGTCTTAATTGCAAATTCCATGTCTGTTTTCCCAGATAAATTTGTTAATAAGTTTATTAAATGATGATAATTAGCTCATAACATTTGAATGGTCCAGAGAACCAGGCTTTAAAATTTAACAGCCAGAAGCTCTCATCTATGGAGATATTCCTGCCACTTCCATTTAGCTTTGAGAACACTTGGGACTGGATACCAGGAATTCTACCACTGCTTTCCTGTCCTGCCAAATATCTTGTGAATATATCTACTTTTTGATTGTGCCAAATACCTACTACCTTATTAGGTCGTATGTAACTTGAAAATTTTGCCTCTACTATGTATCATATCCTTATCATTCTGCTTCTTAATAGATGATTAAGTCAGTTGATATTTAATTACTTGCTAATATTTAACAGTTCTTTTATTAGGAAGGAAAAGAGAGAAATATATTACTGTATGAAAAATTTTCAAATGTTCCACAGCCTAGGATGAAAATTATTCCGATACATGGCTGATTGAGAAAACATTCTAAAGAGATGCTAATGAATAACTTTTAGCCCTAACATATAAATTCACATTTCATGAACATGCATCTCATTTACAGACCTTGCTAGCACCTAACTGGCAGATCTAGCTAGCATCAGATCCTAGCACCTTTACAGAAGCACATTTGAAAATAGGAAGCATTTTTCTGTTTCTATCTTGGAAAGATGAAATACAAATGTGGAAAATTACCATCATGTATGTAGAGTTTTTAGAACTACTGAGTGGTCCTATGTGTTTAAATACACACCTACTTTTCTATTTTCTTGCCTTATCCCTTAACTTCTATTGCACTTTTTTTGTATGATAGAAATTGTGGTCTTGTGATCCATTTTGATGGCTATAAAGAAGTGGTAGATATGACCAACCCCATTGGTTGTTGCACCCATGAAATGAAATAATTTGAAGAGAAGTGAAGATGGTATAAAAACACTCATTTTTGGTTACCATGATAAGTATTTTACAAATGCAATTCCATATCTTACTGATTGGTCTACATTCTCCCACTGTGCTATCTCATTCAGTCTCATAGATCTAAATGTCATCCACAGGGTGACTCCCTTCAGACTCCTATGCCTAACTGCTACTTGCTATCCACTCTTGGAGCAAGAATGGATATCTCAGATTTAACAAGGTCAAAGCAAAGTTTTTATGTTTCTCCATAAAACTCTATTCTTCAACCAAGCTTTTTAGTTACGAAGGTATCATTTTCCAGAGTCAGTCCAGAAATTAAAACCATCTTCAATTCTCCTTATAAATGTATTCATCTTCAGTCCACCAAGAAGTCCAGAATACATCCCAAATGTGCTCATTTTCCACCAGCTAAGTTATTTGAGGTATTTACCACACTACCAAATGTTGACAACTTATCTTTCCTGAACTGCTGCAGTAAATATCTTATTAAATCTTCTTCCTACTCAACTGCAAACTATTTAACATGTAACAAGGTGGTATATTTTTAAATGGAGATAAAAACTTTTTCTTTGTAACACCTCATAATGGCTTTTTATTGCATTTAAAAAATAAATTTCACTTCTAACCTTGGTCTAAAAGACCACACATTGCCCCTGCCAACTTTTCCAGATTTATCGCCTGCCTTTTCACGGGGCTCCAGCAAGTCTAGACTACTTTCTATTTTTTATTTCTACTATATTAATGTTTATCAGGCCCTTCACTTGTTATTTTTACCCCCTAAACTATTTCTCCTGATCTTTGCTTGTATAGGTCCTCTTGTAATTCAGGTATCAGTTCAAGTGTGACCTCTTCCTTAACTACTCAGTGTAAATGACTGTACTGTCTGCATTTGCTTCTCTGTTACAGCCTCCTGTTTTATGTAATTTGTGACACTTCTATTTGAAATTATCTTTCTTATTTATCTTTTATTAACTTTTGTGGCCGTCTGTCAAGGAAACATATGCACATACATAAACAACATACATGCACACATATCATAAGCTCAGCCATAACAGGGAGAATCCTTTCTTATTGCCTGCTAATTCTGGTACCTGGATAACTTTCTAGCCAAGTAGGGGCTTAGTAAATGGTAATGGAATGAGTAAATAAGTGATTCTTGCATTGATGGTCAAAGTTTACATACAGTATTATGACTATTTTACATATGGAGACACTGACACTCAAAATTATTTACAGATATTCAGCTAGTAAGTGGTAAAGCTCAAAACAGAACCAGAAGCCTCCTCTTTGCTCTATACTATGCTGGCTGTGTGTGTATGTCTACTGTTGTTATATTCATTGTTTTTAATTGCTGTAAATATTTATTCTGTGTTCACTGGGGGTGTTCTTAGGAATTCCTAGGATGTAAAATGTGTTGACCTTATAGAGAACTTGGCATAATTTTTTTTAAACATCTCAAAAGATGTCTTAAGCATTGTGACCAAGAACTTCTGTTCCCCATTCTCCTGGCACTATTGTAGAAGATCCCAAATCCCTTTACTTGAAGAAATGATATTAAATTTCCTTGTTAAAATACAGCCATGTAAATTAAGATGAATGAGAGAAAAAGCCAACAAATAGTAGTATGTCTTTGGGAAGTTACTGCCTTTCTGGGCCTTTGCTTATATTTTAAATTAAGAAATTGACATTGATGACCTTACTTAGATGAGATTCCATTCCTAATCACCCCAAGAATTCTTTAATTCTCACTTATTAGCACTCCTTTAAGATTTCTTGATAGCAAAGTATCAAGATTATTCCCTTCCTAGGCTATTGATGTATCTTAAAATATTCTTTGGACATATTCAGGTTTGTCCTTCTCCCTTTCCTCTCTTTAAAACTGCCACTGTTTCCAACATTAGTGAGAAATTACATGTTACCTAAGTTAACCGTGTATCAGGAAGCAGGATGTTGAGGACATGGCACATAGGAGACTTTGGGGAGAGCCATATAGCAAGAAGCTTTATATAGCTGAAGGTTAGAAATGGGAGAACAGTAATACTAAAATCTGGAGATAGCAAAGGACCAGTAAGCAGAGAGGCTAAAAGGAGAGGAGTGAGATGGAGAGAACATCACCCCAAATGGTTAATTTTCCTCACTTAGCACAGCATGTCGTTCAGTTCAGGCACTTACTTTCTCCACTCTTCCCCAATCTTCTGAATTTATTGTTTCCATCTTAATTGTGTTAATAATTGAGGAAAATTCTGCCCCTTTAATGAACACACATGTCTCTCTCCATGTTCTTCTGTTTACTAAAATGTGTGCTTCCATGCTGAGTAAAATAAGCAAACTTCTGAATTTCCTGGTAACTTCTACCACTATCAGTGAAAACCTCCTGCTAAGTTTCAGTACTGGTTGTCCAGTGAGGGACATTAAAAAAAAAAGTTTATAATTATGATTTAACAATTAATCTGTTAAAAAGGTATTTAAACATATAATTTGAAAACTTATTAAAGAGAATCCCCAGCTAGTAGAATGTTTGCATTATAAACCTGTTTGACTCAAGATACATGGGAATTCTTCTTTGGGTAGTGATTTTTAAAGCATTCTTCTTTACCAGTTTTGTGTTGATTTTTCTGCTTCCCAGATCCCTGCATAAACTAGTTATTTATGTTTATTTGGAGATAACTTTCAGTCTTATCCTTACCACATCTTTACTGCAAATGCTGGGGTCAACTTTTTCCTTTGTTGAACAGAATTTGAGAACCCTAGTTGAAGGTCATGGAGAAGTCACTGGCGCCCACTCCAGTACTCTTGCCTAGAAAATCCCATGGATGGAGGAGCCTGGTAGGCTGCAGTCTATGGGGTTGCTAAGAGTCGGACACGACTGAGCGACTTCACTTTCACTTTTCACTTTTCACTTTCATGCATTGGAGAAGGAAATGGCAACCACTCCGGTGTTCTTGCCTGGAGAATCCCAGGGATGGAGGAGCCTGGTGGGCTGCCATCTATGGGGTCACACAGAATCAGACACAACTGATGCAACTTAGCAGCAGCAAAAGTTGAAGGTCAAGAGACTTAACATGAAAGCATCCTTGTTCCTAGGGCTTAACCTAGTATTCCAGTTCAAGTATTCATTGATTTGTATCTCAATTTGTTCCTGGGAAATCTACTTATCTTCTTCAAGACTCAGACCCTTCCATGAGCATTCTCAATTTCAAAAAGATTTAAATTCTGAGTTCCAGTCCTTAGAGATGGTACCCTGCTTCTTCATACTGGCATTGTCATGCCAACTATGTACTCCCTGCCTGAATCTATACGCAACCTGTCAAGTGCATTTGATGCAGATGCATTATATTTTTCCACCACTTTCTGATGCTGTATTCTTCAACGGTTGTCCTGCTGCTGCTGGTGCTAAGTCACTTCAGTTGTGTCCGATTCTGTGCGACCGCATACACAGCAGCCCACCAGGATCCCCTCTCCCTGGGATTCTCCAGGCAAGAACACTGGAGTGGGTTGCTATTTCCTTCTTCAATGCATGAAAGTGAAAAGTGAAAGTGAAGTCACTCAGTCATGCCTGACTGTTAGCAACCCCATGGATGCAGCCTACCAGGCTCCTCCGTCCATGGGATTTTCCAGGCAAGAGAACTGGAGTGGGATGCCATTGCCTTCTCCGAGTTGTTGTCCTAATGCTATGTAATAATCTAAAAATTAAGTGGCTTGTTACAAATAGTTATTTCTCAGTCACAGGTTTGCTAGAGACTGTGACTCTGGCAAGCATGTCTAGGAGTCGCTGGAGTTGGTTCAGTCTGTGATTTGGGTTCAGTGCTTCTCGTTTCTCTGCATTCTGGTTGTCTTAATCAGATGACAGAAGCACAAGAGGGCTTAGTGAAAATACGTAATATTTCTTAAGGTTGTATCTCAGAAACAGCTCATTGTAATTTCATCTCATATTTTTTTATCTAAGCAAGATTAATAGCCAATCCTAGTATCTAAGAGGCAGAAAAGTATACTCTGTTCAAACTGAACTATAATTACCTGGGGTAATTTGAAGAGTTTTACAATGGCCTCAAAATTATAAAACCTGATAAGGGAAATTTGAGGTATGGATTTAATCAGCTGCCCAAGAAAAAGGATTGATGTAGTACCACTTAGGACCTCAAAATTGGATCAAAACAAAACTGAAAGCAATGATAACAAATGTATTGCAGGTTTATTTCTGAGTCAATCTCTGTCCAACAATGAGTTTTGCAGTGTTTTTTTTAGTTCCAAAGGAATGTAATATGATGTCTTAATTTTATTTATTGTTACCAGGTGGAATATTCTCCTATCTTCTTATACCTAGAAATATCTAGACTATTGGAGAAAGATTCTTTCTGCAATCAGTTGGTACTAGTTCTGGTTCTGACACTATGGCTTAGAAAGTTATCTAAACAACTTTCAAGGAGAATGTCAGGAGTGACAGGAGAATTGTAGAAACTCTCCAATTTCCCTAGCACTGGAGAAAAAAAAATTTTTTTTCTATAGGTTACCATGGTAAATTTCTTTTTAATCTGTTTTTCATTCTTGGCCACTTCTCATCAAATCCTCCTTGGCTTCTGTGGCCCTCAACATGTCAAAGACTTTTTTAAAATATATACTTTTAAATTAGGATCTTATGCAAAAAGAAAGAAGGGGGACAAATATTTAGAAGCCTAGGAAGGAAGAAAGAGTCCTGTGTCAAAGGATTATTTGTTTAGCTTTTCAATTTGGAAGGTTTGATAATATGTTCCCTCTGGCTGGATTTTGTAAATGACTGAAGTTTCACTAGAGACTGTGACCACCAAAATGACATTTGTAAGAATAAACATTTTGAACTGATTCCGAATCTTCCAAATATTAAAATTTATTTTTGATAGAAAGTTGGTTTCATTTTTTAACTTTTCTTATAGTATGAGAATATGTTAACACATGCTGAAAAGTTTTTGGTTTGTTGTATATCACAAGACTGATGAAAAAATTTCCATCAGACTTAATAAAGTTTTTAAAATTAGCTACTTTGTAAATTAAAAGCCAAATCTTGCTCAGTTCTACAGTTCTATGAAACCAATATTTTTATACTGTTTTTCCCTTCACATCACTTTTTAGGCATTCCAAGGACTACCAGATACTGTTTAGTGAATTTCAACTCAGAATTTCCCCACCAACATCCAAGAGGAGTTTTCAGAATGGCTTTTCCTACATGCTACCAAATTCAGTATCAGAGGAATAGTATGAATATTTTTTATGACATCAGCTTAGTCTTATTATTTAATAATCTGAAAAGTCAAACTTACAGTCACTACAAATAGGTCACTTGACGGGAAGAGCATCTGATAAATCACAAAACATATAGAGGCAGCTCACTTAGTTAACTCTATATTAACTAGTTCTACCAAAGAGACTTGCTCTCCATTTCTCCACACTGACTGTCGTGAACATTATGGAGACTGTACCAGGCTGACAAGCCACTCTCAATCCACATTATCCACCAGTGGAAAGTTAAGGGCTTGGCATGTGACAGCCAGGTTGGTTTCAACCGTTTTTGGATATGTTATATAAATTTTTATGTATAAAAATGTTAATAAAATGGAATATAAATTAACGAAATAGTGCCCCAAATAGCTTTTCTTGAAAGTGATGTTGAACATGGCAAAAACTTGATAAATATGATTAGTTAAACTCTATAAGGATTCTGGACTCAGACTGCTTAACAAATGCCTTTAAGTTTTCACTGCACTTCAAAGAAATCAAGACTAGAAATGATAGATAATGTATCACAAGTTTCTGAAAGATGATGATGTGAGACTCTGTTTAGAGGCCTTACATACAAAATGACCTCAAGTGAATTGCCAAGAGATTATATATTTATAAAATTTATATAAAATAAAGTATTCATGTATTATGTATGTTTCATTTTGTGTGTTTAATATATACTTATGTATTATGTACTTTATTATAGTATCCTACTTTAGTTGATTATTTGTTCTATTTTCAGAGCAATTATTGGCTATGAACAGATTTTATAACAACATGTGCATGCAAAGTTGCTTCTGTCTTATCCTACTCTTGGCAACTCTATGGACTGTCCAATGTCCATGGGCTTTCCCAGGCAGGAATACTGGAGTGGGTTGCCATACCCTCCTCCAGAGGATCTTCCCAACACAGGGGTCAAACCAGCATCTCTCACATCTCCTGCACTGGCAAGCGGGTCTTTTACCTTTCGTGAAAGGTATTTTTTTATTGATATATGCTCTGTGATATATAAGATACAAATTTACTTGTATAAACTCATTTCATTCTTCTAGTAATCCTGTTACCACTACCTTTTACAGATGAGTATGCTGAGGCACAGAGTATTTAAGCAGTTGGTTTCAGTGCTTTGTGCTAGATAAGTAGTCGACTCATAAACAGGCAGAGGTCCCAGAATCTACAACTGAACCTGCATTTATAGTATATGTTTTTCTGTATAAAGATATTGATAAATCCTTGGTTCAAATGGATGTTACACAATAAAGAAATGAATCATTACTTATTAAATGATCACAGTGCTGTCCACTAAAAGTCATCCTAAGTATTGTATTCTCCTATATATAAATTTGCACCCATGTTCATTTGTAAAGGATAGTTTCAGTTCATTTCAGTTCAGTCGCTTGTTCGTGTCTGACTCTTTGAGACTCCATGAATTGCAGCACGCCAGCCCTCCCTGTCCATTACCAACTCCAGGAGTTTTCTCAAACTCATGTCCATTGAATCAGTGTTGCCATCCAACCATCTCATCCTCTGTCATCTTCTTCTCTTCCTGCCCTCAATCTTTCCCAGCATCAGGATCTTTTAAAAAGAGTTAGTTCTTCATATCAGGTGGCCAAAGTATTGAAGTTTCAATGTCAGCATCAGTCCTTCCAATGAATATTCAGGACTGATTGCCTTTAGGATGGACTGGTTGGATCCCCTTGCAGTCCAAGGTACTCTCAAAGAGTCTTCTCCAACGCCACAGTTCAAAAGCGTCAATTCTTCGGTGCTCAACTTTCTTTATAGTCCAACTCTCACATCCATACATGACTACTGAAAAAAACATAGCTTTGACTAGATGGACCTTTGTTGACAGAGTAATATCTCTGCTTTTTAATATGCTGTCTAGATTGGTCATAACTTTTCTTCCAAAGGGCAAGCATCTTTTAATTTAATGGCTGCACTCGCTATCTGTGGTGATTTTGGATCCCCACCCCCACCAAGTAAAGTCTGTCACTGTTTCCCCATCTATTTGCCATGGAGTGATGGGACCAGATGCCATGATCTTCATTTTCTGAATGTTGAGTTTTAAGCCAACTTTTTCACTCTTTTACTTTCATCAAGAGGCTCTTTAGTTCTTCTTCACTTTCTGCCATAAGGGTGGTGTCATCTGCATATCTGAGGTTATTGATATTTCTCCCAACAATCTTAATTCCAGCTTGTGCTTCATCCAATCCAGCCTTTCTCATGATGTACTCTGTGTATAAGTTTTAATAAGCAAGGTGACAATATATAGCCTTGACGTACTCCTTTTCCAATTTGGAACCAGTCTGTTGTTCCATGTCCAGTTCTACCTGTTGCTTCCTGACCTGAATATAGGTTTCTCAAGATGCGTGTCAGGTGGTCTGGTATTCCCATCTTTTGCAGAATTTTCCACAGTTTGCTATGATCCACACAGTCAAAGGCTCTTTCATATTCAATAAAGCAGAAGTAGATGCTTTTCTGGGACTCTCTTGCTTTTTCAAAAATCTAGCGGATGTTGGCAATTTGATCTCTGGTTCTTCTGCCTTCTCTAAACCCAGCTTGAACATCTGGAAGTTGATGGTTCATGTATTGCTGAAGCCTGTCTTGGAGAATTGTGAGCATTACTTTGCTAGCATGTGAAATGAGTGTAATTGTGTGGTAGTTGAAGCATTCTTTGCCATTGCCTTTCTTTACGGTTGGAATGAAAACTGACCTTTTCCAGTCCTGTGGCCACTGCTGAGTTTTCCAAATTTGCCTGCATATTGAGTGCAGCACTTTCACAGCATCATCTTTTAGAATTCGAAATAGCTCAACTGGAATTCCATCATCTCCACTAGCTTTGTTTGTAGTGATGCTTCCTAATATCTCCTCTTTAAAAAAAAATCCCAGCCTATTCTAACATCTTTTTTAATACCTTTTCTGGAGTTGAAAGGTGTCTGGCATATCTGGTCTCTCTTTTTTCCCATAAAACTCAACTACATTTGCAGCATAACTTCAACTCATCTTTCCAGCTCAGTAATCAACACACTGGCCAATAGGAGTAATGGAACAAAAGTACCTTGAGCCAAAATAAACCACCAGTTTAGCTCTGTCTGATGTCTTCATTAGTGTATCTTCAATCCATGTGTTTAGGATGCCATTGAGGCCACCAGCTCACTGTCAGACCTGCTGTAAATTAACTACAATTAAGAGAAAAGATGTTTTTCATTTTCTCTAAAATCTAAAATTATTCATTTAAAACCCTTGCAGGTAGACTTTTTACATAACACTCTGTATTTAGCTCCACTGTATTCAAAATGTTTGCTGAAAAGTTGCCTGTGTCATAGTTCTAAGAAAGGATTTTCTACAAACCTGTTAATGTATTTTAATTACAAATACACGGGAAATAGCCAAGAGATTCTCATAATTCAAGTGAAGTGATGGGTACCTTAGAAAGTACTGCATTTTCAAAGTACCAGTTTTAATAATCTAAAGTGTAGATTTAAATGTCTATAAGAAAATAATTATTCTTTATTAGCTATTCTATTAACTTGATACACTAAACTGAGAATCCAAGAGAAAGGAAGTTGTTCCATTAGTGAGTAATGTGAGTATGATATACCTCTCTCCACTGAAGCCGGCTGAAAACGTGAATGTGATGTAGAAAGTTACATGAATGGTAATAGGCTCCTTCGATTGCATTCTTCTATGTCCTCATTTTTTCTCATCCGGACATTAGTTACTACTTACTCTGCTGAAATTCTGGGGAAAAAAACTAAGAATGACTAATATTGACTTGAATTTTTTTCTCCAGTATAATAGATATACTTTAAAATCAGCTTTCAATCTCTCATACAAAGAAATAACTTATCTGGTAATTTTCCATGTTGAAACTTTTTCATAAGGATGAATCCATTCTCTCACATTTTTGCTATACACTTTTGAACATACATTTGCTTGTGAACATGTTTGTGTACAAAATAGGCATGTGCATATCATCACACACTATTGTATAATCATTATTTTTCCACTTAATAAAATTGCCTTTAACTTTTTCTACAAATTGTGAAATTTCCAAATTTGCTTGAAATAGATTTGTTTTAAAGTCAACTCTAGGTGTTCTGGTTCTACCTTGCCTTTGCTGAATACAACCACATAATATGGACTGAATGCATAGAATAGCTGTTTGAACTCTGTAAAGTAAATCATAGGAAGCAGATAGGAGAAGACCTGAATTTCAAAAACTAAAGCAAGAATCCCTTTAGTTCTGATGTGTAAAACAGGAAAGGCTACATATAGCTCTCAAAGGAAGTATGGAAATAACCTTTAAAAAAAAAAAAAAAACTTTTATCTGTTCTTTCATGCCCCAGCCCTCAAGCAATCTCATGGTGGTGATGATAGACGGTGGCAATTTCTAAGGAAAGGAAAACTTTCTCTGTGTTCAAAGAAGCTCTGATTACAAAACCTTGAGGGAACTCCTTGCTTTTTTCTCTCCGTGTTTCCCTACTGATTTATCCCAAACATTGGACTGCTGTGGAAGTTCATTTCAGAGTGGGGTAACTAGGTCTCCAGGGAACTTGAAAATATTGGGAAAACAATGGAGAGGAAGAAGCTCAATAAAGTGACTCCATAAAGTTTTCTTTTTAGGTCCTGAGCATCCCCAACTTCCTCATGCACAATCCAATCCTATTCTGCATATTAAAGGCATTAAGCTTGAATTAACAAACCACCCAGCTATCCTCCATTGGATATAAACAAGACTCAGATTCTTATAACATCTTATTTAAAATGTCCAGGTACAATCCAAAGTTACTTAAAAAAAAAAAAAAAGAAAGAAAGAAAGAAAGAAAGAAAGAAAGAAAGAAAAATTAACTTGTATGAGAAAAGCCAGTTATTAGACTCCTAACATCAAGGTGTCATAGATGTCGGAGTTTTCTGACAAAGACTTAAATCAAGTATTATACAAATGCTTTAGCAAGCAATTATGAATACTGTTGAAGCCAACAGATAAATTAAAAATCTCATCAAAGAAATGGACCAAATAGTACTTTTTGAACCAAAAATCACAAGGACCAAAATAAAACATTCATAGGATGGCCCTTTAGAAGGTGAACTGATAAACAAACTGTTTATGGTACAACATAAAATATTATTCAGTGCTGAAAAGAAATGAGCTATAAGCTATGAAAAGATATGGAGGAACCTAAAATGAATATTACTAAGTGAAAGAAACCGACTATAAACCATATGATTCCAACTATATGTTCTAGAAACACAAAAGTATGGATCAGTAAAAGATTAGCAGATATCAGAGGTTGGGGTGGAGGGAAGGGTTGCATAGGTGAAGCACAGGATTTTTAAGGCAATTGAAAATACTTTGTATGATATTATAATGATGTTATGCATTGATTGATATCAATTGATGATAGATACATGATTTAAATGCCATATTTGTCCAAACCATAGAATGTAAAACACCAAGACAGAACCCTAACATAAACTATAGACTTTGGATATTATGATGTGTCAATGTAGGGACATGAATTGTTAACAAATTTACTACTTTTGTGGTGGAGTTGATATCAGGGGAAGCTATGCATGTGTGGAGCAGGTGATATATGGGAAATGTCTCTACCCTCCTCTCAATTTTTTGTGAATCTAAAGGTGCTCTAAAAAAATAAAATATATCTGTATCTCCATGGTTGCCCTACAAATAGGTTCATCGATATCATCTTTCTAGAATCTATACCTGTACATTAATGTACAATATTTGTCTTTCTCTTTCTGACTGACTTCACTCTGTACATAGGCTCAAGGTTCATCCACCTCATTAGGACTCAAATGCATTCCTTTTTTTTTTTTTTGGTAATATTCCATTTATATATATACCATAGTTTCTGTATCCATGGGAGGGAGAGGATGGAATGAGCTGAGAGAGCAGCATAGAAATATATTTATTACCATATGTAAAATAGATAGCCAGTGGGAATTTGCTGTGTAACACAGAGAGCTCAGCCCAGTGCTCTGTGACAACCTAGAGGAGTGGGGTGGAGTAGGAGATGGGAGGGATGTTCAGGAGAGTGGGGAATTATATATGTATATATTCATGACCGATTCATTATGATGCATGGCAAAAACCAGCACAATATTGTAAAGCAATTATCCTCCAAAAAAAAATTAAATAATAAAATAATTTAAAAAATTCATCAGATGTACATAATATCAAGAGAGATGGTAAAACAAATGATGAAATGAACTTAGAGATAAAGAATAAATTAGCAGTTACTGGTGGGGAAAGGGAGAAAGGGGCAAAATAGGGGATATTAAGAAATACAAATGACTATGTATAAAACAGATAAGCAACAAGGATATATCGTACTGCACAAGGATATATAGCCATTGTTTTGAAATAAATTTAAATGGAATATAATCTACAAAAATGTTGAATCACTGTTTACACCTGAAACTAATGTAGTATTGTAAATCAACTACTCTTCAATTTTAAAAAAATCTAGTGGATTTAAAAATATACCTATAGATGGAAGTATACAATCTGTAAAACAGTGAAGAGAAAAATGAAAAATAGTTGTGATGTTCTACCATTTAGTAGTTAGAAAATGTACTCTAGATTCCTTCTAATTGCAGGAGACCAATTTAAGTATCTGGAAAGTTTAAATTATGCCTATAAAATAAGGAAATGATCTCAAATTTTGCTTCTCTGCTCAGTGGTAAATGATGGCTAAGCCATCCAGCTTTATCTTAGTCTGCCCTAATGACTGCTCCAGACATTGTCCTTATCCCTGTTATATGGAACAACTGACTGGTTCAAAATTGAAAAAGGAATACAAAAAGAGTATGTTGTCACCCTGTTTATTTAACTTATATGCAGAGTACATCATGTGAAATGCTGGGCTGGATGAAGCACAGACTGAAATCAAGATTCCTAGGAGAAATACCAACAACCTCAGATATGCCAATGATACCACCCTAATGGCAGAAAGCTAAGAGAAACTAAAGAGCCTCTTGCTGAAAGTGAAAGGGGAGAGTGAAAGAGCTGGTTTGAAACTCAACATTCAAAAAACTAAGATCATAGCATCTGGTCTCATCACTTCATGGCAAATAGAAGGTTAAAAAGTGGAAACAGTGACATTTTTTTCCCCTTGGGTTCCAAAATTACTACTGATGGTGACTGCAGTCATGAAATTAAGACACTTGCTCCCTGGAAGAAAATCTATGGCAAACCTAGACAACATATTAAAAAGGAGACACATTACTTTGCTGACAAAGGTCCATATAGTCAAAGTTATGGTTTTTCCAGAAGTCATGTACGGACGCGAGAGTTGGACCGTAAAGAAGGTTGAACACCAAAGAACTGATGCTTTTGAATTGTGGTGCTGGGGAACACTCTTGAGAGTCCCTTGGACAGCAAGGAGATCAAATCAGTCAATCCTAAAGGAAATCAGTCCTGAATATTCATTGGAAGGACTGATGCTGAAGCTGAAGCTCCAATACTTTGGCCACTTGATATGAAGAGCTGACTCATTGGAAAAGCCCCTGATGCTGTGAAAGATTGAAGGCAGGAGGAGAAGAAGGTGGCAGAGGATGAGATGGTTAGATAGCATCACAAGGCAATAGACATGAATTTGAACAAAGTCTTGAAGACAGTGAAGAACAGGGAAGCCTGACATGCTGCAGTCCATGGGGTCACAAAGAGTCAGACATGGCTGAGTGAGCAACGACTGTTACCCATGGCTAACATCATCCACATACCAAGTTCCTGATGGTATATAAACACTTTAGACCACTTTTACTTAAATTAGACCTTTCACCTTATGTTCATGTCTCTAGCTCTCAAACTCCTAGCTTTAATAGCTGTTTATAGGTCATTAGATTTTTTTTTGAATGATATTAATACTCCTCTCTGATTCATTGCTTTCTGTGTTCCATTCAGCTTCCATCTCTGCATCCTCATTTACTGTCTCAGAAGATAGAGTCCTTCTTACACTCGACTCTATGATCCCACAGGATAAATTCTGACTTACCAGCCAAAAGTAAGTGTTCAAACATGGGCTAAAGTTCTCTGAAATGAAGTCCCAGAAAGGTTTATCCACTTAAAATCTGACCTAGGTTGTGATATCCTAGAATTTTATCTATTCTCCTGTACAAGGAATATTGAAGAAATTTGATATAGAATATCTTTTTTTTGTTTGTTTTTTGCTTAACTTGTAACTTCAGAAATTAGTCACTTAATTTCATAGTACTGTTAAACATGAAATAAAACAGTACTGTTTTATTTCTAACTGATAGGTATCGTACTTAAGCTCAAGTCTCCATAGAATGACAAATTATCTCCTTAAATATTTTAAGGAGATAACCTTTCCTAGGAGATGTATTTTGTTACTCTCTTTTTAAGCTTTGGTTAAAGCTCCTTTTAAAATCTCAGGTAAGCATTTTCCACTGATCCTCTTGATACTTTTCCCTTCCATTTTAGGATACTTGGCCTGCCATCTTTTCTGATTTCCTTTTATTGTTTGGTCAACAATTTCCCAGAGGCTTTTATAATAAATCTTTATATGATGATAACATGAAATGTGAACTGAGAGATGATTTTTTAATTCTAATTGCTCAGTAATAGCATGTTACATAAGAATAATTTCTTATTGTTTTCTGATCATTTGTATCCTCTGTGGTTTTTGTTAAGAATAGTCTTGCTAAAACCTGAAATTTTATGTGTGCTCCATAAGATGTCATTAGGATTAGCCTGGCTAGAGCACTGAAATATTTGAAGAGCATTTTTTTTAAGTGGATTTTTTGTTGTTGTTTTTAATCAGCTTTGCAGCTAAAAAACACATACAGAATATATGCAGTTCTCTGGCTATACTTCCTTGTCTCCGTGAATAATGCAACAGACTCTACCAGTAGTGGCTTGGTAGGAACTACTGTAATTCCCGGAATCCACAGTCCTTGATTAGGTTCTGCAGTGATTTCAGGAAGTCTAATTACATTAGGATGAATAATGGTACAAGCACTTGCAAGGCCATAGTCCTATTTTATACAAGAAGAAGGCTTGAATTTTGATTTTGTGGTTATACTATTAGGTAAAAAATAGTTATCTGAGCTATTTCTTGAAAACAACCATGATAACAGCATCCCATCTTTATAGCAGCTCCAAAATTGTTATTCGTGAATGCGGTATTATACAATCAGTATTAGTTCCTGTTTTTTTGAGCTATGTTCTTCAGACCAGATGGTCAGAATAGTCTGAACCCAGCCCCAAATTGACTGAACCAGAATTTTTGTGGGTTTATGTGACTCATGAATTTACTTACACATTTTGCGTCCTCCCAAGGCGATTCTTATGCCACTAGATAGGCAGTCTTTATCCCTGGATAAGGGAAAGACTGTGTTTCAGGACAACAAAAATGCTGACCATCATCATCAATGTTCCGTAATCAAAATCAGAAGGAAGAGAATAACCATCCAAGACTAAAAAGGAAGAAATGGCCTAAAATCAGTAAATATTTCACTTTCAGTATTAAAAATCAGATAGTAGACCCAAAAGGGACCTTAGATTTACAGTCTAAGCCTTATAACATATGACTGGGAAAACTGATAGCAGCAGCTATTATCTAGTCAGTGCTTACTACATGCTAGACATTGTGCTAAGCCTATATAGGAGATATTTGATTTAATTTTCATTACTCAGAGAGTTGAAGATTTAAGATTATCAAGAAAGTTATTGGTAAAGTGAAGCCAGACTCTAGATTTGGCTTAGGGCCACGTTCTTATTTTCCCTCACTGCTTCCTATTTTCTTACTGGAGAATGGTAGATACTAGCCAATTATATGTGCCTCTTGAAATGAATTTCAAGTAGTTATGTCACAAGTCACATTTTCACAAAATGTTTGCCATCTACTTACTTTTTCATTTTTTCCTAAAGAATGAAGAAATGAAATTGTCTAAAATGTCATATTTGACCTTATTCAAAGTCCAAGTACAAAGTATACTGTGTTTAAATAAAATGACTAGGAAAATATCCAGATGTAAAGTTTTATGTGAAGATTACCAAAAAAATTGGAGTTAGTTTCCTTTCAATGATTCTAATGAAGAATTATACATTGTGATCTTTAAGCAGTTATTTAATGTACTTTCTGTGCTGTTTAGATTCTGGAGCCAGCAATTTGCTTGCTCATTATCTCTAGAGATCTGTTTGCATGTGGGCTGTGTGCATATGTTTCATCCAGTCATTGTCAAGCATTCTTATATTTTTCTATCTCCAATAATACTTGTCATTTATGTAAGTCTGCATGAATTTGTAATATCAAAAAGCTGCATCTTCCCTTATATTCTCTTGTGACAGACTTCAGGCATGGGGAAGAAATAGTTCTATCTTAGGCCCCCATGCTTTTCAGCAAAATGGCCAAATATTTTAGCATTACTGAACTGTCAGGGGCTAGTCCTAGCCTACTTTTTCAGCTGCATTTCTTACCACATTCTTGGTTCTTCCTCTTATATTGCAACAATACTTGAAATGCCATGAGCATATAACACTGTCTCATTCACTCATGTATGTGTACTTATTGTTTTATGCCTTAAACCCTCATTTACTTATCTCCCTGAAGAATTCCAACAGGGTTCAACCTAAATGTTAAGGTCTCTACAACAAACTCTAACAGCCTCAACCTCCAAGAGGATTTATTACTTTCTTTGCTGCATCATCCCTGGCCTTTTATACTTACCTCTCTCCTTTTATACTTACCTCTCTCTATTGCATTTGCCTGTCTTCATTTTACTTGCTTGTCTCTCTTCCTGCTTTCTTGCTTGCATGAAGAAGATTCTTTGTTTCCTCCAGAACCCAGAATAATTGACAGAGCAAATGCTTATTAAAAGAGATTCATCTTGCCCTTTGTTTTATGTTCTTAGAGACTCACATCTGTGCCCTCCTTCTTTTTTTTTGGCTCAGCCACATGAATTGCAGGATCTTAGTTCCCCAACCAGGGATCGAACCTGGGCCTTCGGCAGTGAAAGCTCAGAGTCTTAACCTGCCAGGAAATTCTCAAAACTCATGCTTTTTCAATGTAGTTTTTTTTATAAAGAAAATCTACTAACTGAGAAAATGGCATGTAGTGGGAAGTAGCATGTTGATTGCTAGACTGAATTAATGATTAGGTCATTAATTGTCAACTTGTCAATACAATGAGAATTATTTTCATAGGGTTCACAGTTTTTGGAGAATTTTTATATATAAACTTAATATCAATTACCACTGAGGTAGATATCCATTCCATTGCAGCTGTGAGGACTGGAGATCTCACAATTGTAAATGATTTGCTTATTGCAGCTAGTTTGTTTCCTTGTTTGCTTTTAACCTCAAATTTTGTGCTTATTACAGTTGCAAAGAGAGCGGTTATGAATGAATGACTTAGTGAACCCTCTTCAAAGAAAATGAATAACTTATTCTTTTTTTAGAAGTCTTTAATTTGAAAATTGATTCTGTTTTCTTAAAGATCATTGACCATAAATAACTCATCTTTTCATATTGAATGGAAGCTCACAGCATTTTTTTTAATGTATGCTATATTTCAGATGTTGAGAGATATGACATGCAGTAAGCATTCCCCCATGCTTTTGCAAAATTTCAAAAGATTTGTGGAAAAGAAGAGTTTGCAACTGTTTAAGAAAATAAAAATTATTTTCTCTTTTTTTTTTTTTGGATGAAAAGAACAAGGGGTATGGGGATACCACTGATTTTTTTCATTAGACCTCTAATACCTTTACATATAACATATGCATGATATTAATAAAATTGATTAAAAATTATAGACATATAAATATGGTTTAAATATTGACATTCAATTAATAGATTACTAGTAATTTTAGAAGTGACTATTCTATTGTAGCTCAACATTGTCCTCTGGCGATTTCAACAAGAAAATAAGGAAACTAAAGCATATTTCCTACCATGTATTCGCTCTATACATGGCTTCAACCAAAATAAGTCTTATTTAATTATACACAGTTTTGCAGCCCAGAGCTGCTGTTTTTCTCTTTGCTCATTTTTTCATGTGTTCCCATAAATATTCTCCGAATGTAAAGTGCCTGACTGAGTTTAAGAGCATGGAAACTTGCCCACCCTGCAACCCTACACACACCATTAAGTAGAAAGTATTATAGCACTGCTAAATTTGCAAAAGCCTGAGCAATTTAATTTGATTCATGTTCACTTTTAGGCATGATCTATGATTATATCTATATATTATATTGAACACATATTCGTTTTATTTGCCTCCAGTATACATAGCACATTTGTACTAGAAGCATAGTGCATCTGTATACAAACCTTTAATACTTTTCAGTTGCTTGCTAGCTTATTTCAAACTGCTTAGTTTGATATTCAAAGTCTCTTATATTCTGGTCCCAGCCTACATTTCATGCTTATTATTCCTGTGTACCTGATGTTTCATTCAATCTGGTCAGTTAATTGAGCCATCTTTACATTAGTCACTCAGTTATGTCTGACTCTCTGTGGCTCCATGGACTCAGTCATGTCTGACTCTTTGAGACTCTATGCACTGTAGCCCACCAGGCTCCTCTTTCCATGAGATTTTTGAGACAATAATTCTGGAGTGAATTGCCATTTCCTTCTCCAGGGGGTCTTCCTGACCCAGGGCTTGAACCCTGGTCTCCTACATTGCAGGCAGATTTTTTACTGTATGAGCCACACAGAAGCCTCTCTTCCCACATGGGTGTCTTAAACATCTCCTTTCCCATCAGTTCAGTTCAGTCACTCAGGCATGTCTGACTCTGTGACCCCATGGACTGAAACAAGCCAGCCTTCCCTGTCCATCACCAACTCCTGGAGCTTGCTCAAACTCATGTCCATCCATTTGGCAATGCATTCCAACCGTCTCATCTCCTGTCATCCCCTTTTCCTCCTGCCTTCAATCTTTTCCAGTGTCAGGGTCTTTTCCAATGAGTCAGTTCTCATGAGGTGGCCAAAGTGTTAGAACTTCAGCATCAAACTTTCCAATGAATAGTCAAGACTGATTTTCTTTAGGATTGACTGGTTGGATCTCCTTGCTGACCAAGGGACTCTCAAGAGTCTTCTCCAACACTACAGTTCAAAAGCATCAGTTCTTTGGTGCTCAGCTTTTTTTATAGTCCAACTCTCACATGCATACATGACTACTGGAAAAATCATAGCTTTGACTAGGTGGACTTTTGCTGGCAAAGTAATGTCTCTGCTTTTTAATATGCTATCTATGTTGATCATAGGTTTTTGTCTAAGGAGCAAGCATCTTTTAATTTTATGGCTGCAGTCACCATCTGCAGTGATTTTGGAGCTCAAGAAAATAAAGTCTGTCACTGTTTCCATTGTTTCCCCATATTTGCCATGAAGTTTTTAATCCAAGGACATATTTTTAAAAAATCCCCTTCAAATTGTGATTAAAAATGCATCACAGAATTCAAATTAGATGAATCAAATTTTTTGTAGTAACCTGATTTCTCCTATGATTTTTTTAATTTTAGTGTATTATAAACTGTTAATAGTTAAGTATTTAAACTGTTAGTAGTTAAGTAGTTAAACTGTAGTTAAGTATTATAGTTATGAAAAAATCAAGTGTTACATAAAAGATCTGTGCAGACCAATAGGAATCTGAGTTTTTAGGTTAAACATGCTTCCAAGAGTGAAATTCTGTAACGATCTAACAGCATCATCTGACCTACATAATTTACGAAGGTGGGCATTTGGGCGGGGGATGGGGATCAAAGTCCGTACTCTTCTCAGTTTACCAAAGGGAGAAAAACTACTATTTATTTTGTCTGTTCACAAAAAACAAACAAATAAACAAAAACACATAGTAGGTTCTACTCTCAGTGATCAAACACAAGTCACAAAAGTAATAATAACACTGAAGAGGTTTAAAGAATCACAGTTTCGAGACGATTCCTGAAAGTGCTCTCTGAACTAAATGAATGCCAACTCATTCAATTACAGATTAAAACATCAAAATTAAAAAGCAGCAACCTCTTTTTATCTTACTGGAAAATGGATCTCATTTCAGTGCTTTTTGTTTTCAATTTTTTTTAAAGTTGGTACAAATGTGTGTGTGTATGAACAAGTGGCAAGTGAGTAAGCAAAGTGTCAGCTCCATAAATTTAAGAAAAGCTCCCATAGAAGATAATATATTACTTATATAAAATGAAAGGCTACGTTGTTCACTTGCTTTAGATCTTTTTTTTTTCTGATGCCTCAAATAGACATAATGAAATTATCTGTAATGCAATATCTGTGTGATGACTATATATCCAATTACTTCTGAAAAGCCTTTCTTGTAAGTAGAAGACAATCATTTCATGAGTTTGGAGATTCATTAAGCAAAAGTACACTCAGTCAAATCATACTATGTTAAGGAAAGGGGAGATAATTTACCAAAGTAATGCAAGGGAGTGATGAGAAGAGGAAAAAGAGAAGTGAAGATCCAGTAAACTAATACTGCCACTTAAAAAATATCGTCCTCCAAAAGTAAGATGCATCCTTCTTGGGGAAAAAAAATGTCATAATGAGAACTCTTTGCAAGTGTTTGAGTCATATCATAGTTTGGACCTTAATTGAAAATAGACTTATACAGTTTCGGTGTATATTGGCCCTCATCTGCAGAAGGTGATTTCATTTTTAACACTCTCTTTGTTCCCCAATAATACTCAGTCTACCATATACATTATTTACATTTAACAGAAGCCTGTCTTTATAAATCATCTTCTCTACGATGGTTAAAATAAGTAAGAAAGTAAAATATTCAGTATTTATGTAAATAAAGGCTGGGGCCCTTAAGTTTTTAGGTAACTAAATCAATGATATTGCCATTAATATAGCTTCAAAGAAATAAGCAAACATGGATGAAGCCTGAAGGCTGGACCACATTCTGACTCCCCAGATGCAGGTCTGTTAGTTAATAATTAGACAAAATAATAGCACCATTTCAGGCATCACAGGACTGGTGAAGAACTCCCTTCATAGTGGAAAGCAGGTTCAAGCATGTCTTTCTTATCCCTAGGCTCAAAGAAGCTCATTAGAAGGAGAAACGTCTGTTTTGGTAGCTGAGAAAACTGGAGTTCCTTAACATCAGCTGCTGAAATTGAAGGGTTGTGGATTCTGGCTGATTCATAGCAAAAAGGAACTCTACATCTTGAAAATAATTGAGAACAGTGATAATGCAATTTTGTTTTAATTTCTCCAATGAATCTAACAGAGTTTTGCTTAGAAGAAATCAATAAATACATGCTGATGGAATGTATGTGCTAGTGGTACTATGGTCACTGGGCGTGAGTTACAACAGCTCGTTTATGCCCAGTTCATTCCTATTTGCGCCAATGATTTGCCGTTTTTCTTTACTGCCTCATCTGGCAGCTCCCCCTCAAACTTTTATTGCTCATTTTCCCTCTCTTAATTTTCACGTCTGATACTTAATCAATCACTCCAGTTAATCAGTTTGACCCGGAATGTGCTATTAGGAATTTATATAAGATGAGTAATTGACAGATCTTACTTTGGCAAAAGCCCTGTGTATTGGGAGACTGAATCTACAAATGGACAATGACAGGTCTTTCCCAAAAAGTAGAATGCTGTCCCACAGCTTCTGCAGCAACTAGCCTGGGGAGTCAAACCACAGTCACTGTAGCAATCAACCCAGAGTAGTTAGGACCTCATCAGTAACTGTCAGCCTTACTAATTTTTGCCCCCCTTCCTTTTGTCTAATTTGGAATCAACCAGAAAAAGCCAACTATCTTCCCAAACCAACCATAGAGGATAGCTCACTTCTCTTGACCCGACTCGAATTTCCTCATGCCAGCAAACCTCCACATAAAGCATACGTCAAGGCTTCCCCTATTTATCGTATAAAGCTTTCCTGCTTCTAAAACTGTCTTTGAGTTTCTGCCCAACACAAGTGATGGTGTATGACTCCCTTGCTACAGCAAGCTATAATAAATAGCCTTTGCCTGTCCTCTTTTGTGATTTTCATTTATTCACACAAAATTATCTCTCCCAGTATTTGTATTGTAAACTTCAATTTATAATTTATAAAAGAATGTTTTGCTTCTGTTTGAAATGTAAGTCAAACAGTGGGGAAACAATTGTTTAGATTCTTGAGAGAAGCTTGAGACCAGTGATGGTGCAGCTCTAATTTCTAAATTTTTAGACAATTTACCAGGATTTGTTGATAGAAGAGTCTTGAATCTTTTAAAACCTAAGATGGTATTTAGCACCCAGAGAGAAACTCTGGTTGACTGAAATAACTCTCTGCTAAACAGTTACTTTTTATCTCTTGCCTGTCTACCATAAATGGAAGACAGTTACTTTTTCTCCTCCCTCTGCAGTAAGAATTCAAAAGAGCATAAATTCCCTTCTAGGATTGTATTATCTTATATTTAGGAGTATTAGTGATTTCTTACTTGTGTATAATATTTTAGAATATTATGAAGAAACTGAGAATCAAAAAACTTAAACGATTTAATCAAAAGTCAGAATTGGTAGGTGCCATATTCATGGGTGAATCCATGAAGCTCTGACTTTCCAGATGGTTTGTTTTCTTCCAAAGCACATAATTCCTTTTTTATTATCTCTCATATTTGGCTAATTGTCACTTCTTTGTGGCCACTGCTTGAACGATTCAGGATAAAGATGTTCAATA
This sequence comes from Madoqua kirkii, assembly GCA_006408675.1. Lineage (NCBI taxonomy): Eukaryota > Metazoa > Chordata > Mammalia > Artiodactyla > Bovidae > Madoqua > Madoqua kirkii. Next base: position 23,815 of record SJYC01009415.1, read on the forward strand.
TAGGTTTCATTTCAGTTCAGTTGCTCAGTCGTGTCCGACACTTTGCAACCCCAGGAGTCGCAGCACGCCAGGCCTCCCTGTCCATCACCAACTCCCGGAGTTCACTCAAACTCATGTCCATCGAGTCCGTAATGCCACCCAGCCATCTCATCCTCTGTCGTCCCCTTCTCCTCCTGCCCTCAACCCCTCCCAGCATCAGTCTTTTCCAATGAGTCAACTCTTCACATAAGGTGGCCAAAGTACTGGAGTTTCAGCTTTAGCATCATTACTTTGAAAGAAATCCCAGGGCTGATTACCTTCAGAATGGACTGGCTGGATCTCCTTGCAGTCCAAAGGACAATCAAGAGTCTTCTCCAACACCATAGTTCAAAAGCATCAGTGTTTTGGCGCTCAGCTAGTCCAACTCTCACATCCATACATGGCCACTGGAAAAACCATAGCCTTGGTGAGACGGACCTTTGTTGATAAAGTAATGTCTCTGTTTTTAATATGCTGTCTGGGTTCGTCAGAATGTACCTTCCAAGGAGTAGGCATCTTTTAATTTCATGGCTGCAGTCACCATCTGTAGTGATTTTGGAGCCACCCAAAATAAAGTCAGCTACTATTTCCCATCTATTTCCCATGAAGTGATGGGACCAGATGCCATGATCTTTGTTTTCTGAATGTAGAGCTTTAAGCCAACTTTTTCACTCTTCTCTTTCACTTTCATTAAGAAGCTTTTTAGTTCCTCTTCACTTTCTGCCATAAAGGTAGTGTCATCTGCATATCTGAGGTTTAGATGTTTCTTCCGGCAATCTTGATTCCAGCTTGTGCTTCATCCAGCCAGCGTTTCTCATGATGTACTCTGCATATAAGTTAGATAAGCAGGGTGACAATATACAGCCTTGACATACTCCTTTTACTATTTGGAAATAGTCTGTTCCATGCCCAGTTCGAACTGTTGCTTCCTGACCTGCATATAGGTTTCTCAAGAGGCAGGTCAGGTGGTCTGGTATTCCCATCTCTTGAAGAATTTTCCACAGTTTATTGTGATCCACACAGTCAAAGGTTTTGGCATAGTCAATAAGGCAGAAATAGATGTTTTTTCTGGAACTCTCTTGCTTTTTCCATGATCCAGCGGATGTTGACAATTTGATCTCTGGTTTTTCTGCCTTTTCTAAAATCAACTTGAACATCTGGAAGTTCATGGTTCACATATTGCTGAAGCCTGGCTTGGAGAATTTTGAGCATTACTTTACTAGCATGTGAGATGAGTGTATTTGTGTGGTAGTTCGAGCATTCTTTGGCATTACTTTTCTTTGTGATTTGAATGAAAACTGACCTTTTCCAGTCCTGTGGCCACTGCTGAGTTTTCCAAATTTGCTGGCATACTGAGTGCAGCACTTTCACAGCATCATCTTTCAGGATTTGAAATAGCTCCACTGGAATTCCATCACCTTCACTAGCTTTGTTCATAGTGATGCTTTCTAAAGCCCACTTGACTTCAGATTCCAGGATGTCTGGCTCTAGGTGAGAGATCACACCATTGTTATTATCTTGATCATGAAGATGTTTTTTGTACAGTCCTCCTGTGTATTCTTGCCACCTCTTCTTAATATCTTCTGCTTCTGTTAGGTCCAGACCATTTCTGTCCTTTATTGGACCTATTGTTGCATGAAATGTTCCCTTGGTATCTCTCATTTTTATGAGGAGAGCTCTAGTCTTTCCCATTCTGTTGTTTTCCTCTATTTCTTTGCGTTGATCACTGAGGAAGGCTTTCTTATCTCTTGCTATTCTCTGGAACTCTGCATTCAGATGCTTATATCTTTCCTTTTCTCCTTTGCTTTTCGCTCCTCTTCTTTTCACAGCTATTTGTAATGCCTCCCTAGACAGGGAGGATTTTGCTTTTTTGCATTTCATTTCCATGAGGATGATCTAGATCCCTGTCTCCTGTACAATGTCACGAACCTCATTCCATAGTTCATCAGGCACTCTATCTATCAAATCTAGGCCCTTAAATCTATTTCTCACTTCCACTGTATAATCATAAGGGATTTGATTTAGGTCATACCTGAATGGTCTAGTGGTTTTCCATACTTTCTTCAATTTAAGTCTGAATTTGGCAATGAGGAGTTCATGATCTGAGCCACAGTCAGCTCCCGGTCTTGTTTTTGCTGACTGTATAGAGCTTCTCCATCTGTGGCTGCAAAATATAATCAATCTGATTTCAGTGTTGACATCTGGTGATGTCCATGTGTAGAATCTTCTCTTGTGTTGTTGGAAGAGGGTGTTTGCTATGATCAGTGCATTCTCTTGGCAAAACTCTATTAGCCTTTGCCCTGCTTCGTTCCATATTCCAAGGCCAAATTTGCCTGTTACCCCAGGTGTTTCTTGACTTCTACTTTCGCATTCCAGTCCCCTATACTGAATAGAACATCTTTTTTGGATGTTAGTTCTAAAAGGTCTTGTAGGTCTTCATAGAACCGTTCAACTTCAGCTTCTTCAGTGTTACTGGTTGGGGCATAGACTTGTATTACTGTGCTATAGGTTAGTGGATAACTAAAAGAAACAATTTTTGTTTTATTTTATTTTTAAATTTAAAAGTCTTCAAAGACAGGAATCATTTTATAAGCCCCTAGAATAATTCATAGTCTGTGCCTTGCCTTTTTGATATGATTGCCGGCCTAGCATTTTAATATAATTGAAATCAAGTATTACAGTTTGTTACAAGTTATCAAAAACTATATAGCCAAAGTGTGTATCTCAATACGATACTTCAGTGATTGTGAGGGTATAGGCATTTTCCATTCATTATTATTGTGAACTAAATTAGAAAAACCTGGTTAATATAATACATTGATTATAGTCATGAATCACTATGCAAAAGCCTACGAGTGGCAAGATATCCTCAACATAAGCTAGAAATATGAAAGACTGTTCTTCCATTAAAAACTGAGAAAATTAATGATTAACTGAAAAGTAAAACCTTTTATTCTATAATCTATTTTATGTTGACTAATCTATATCTGTTAATCTCATAAATCTAATTTATATCTCCCCCTTCCTTTTCCCATTTGTAAACATTAGTTTATTTTCTATGCCTGTGAGTCTGTTTTTATTTGGTATACAGATTCAAAGTATTATATAGATTTGTATTATTTTTTTATATTCCACATGTAAGTGATACAGTATAATATTTGTCTTTATCTGATTTACTTCACTTAAGATGGTACTCTCTAGGTACATCCTTATTACTACAACTGACAATATTTTACTCTTTTTTATAGCTGAACAGTATTCCATTGTGTATATATATATAATATAAAATATCTTCAGCCAGTCTTCTGTTGATGGACACTTAGGTTGCTCTCATGCTTGACTATTGCAAATACTGTTGCCATGAACATTAGGGTGCATGCATATATCTTTTTGAAATAGAGTTTTCATCTTTTCCAGATATCTTCCTTGGAGGGGATTGCTGAGTCATATGGCAGTTCTCTCTCTCTCTCTTTTTTTTTTTTTTTAAGAAACCTCCATTCTGTTCCATAGAGGATTTACCAATTTACATTCCCACCAATTGTGTAGAAGAGTTCCTTTTTCTCCATACCCTCACTAACATTTATTATTTGATGATGGCCATTCTGACCAGTGTGAGGTGATACGTGTGGTTTTGATTTGTATTTATCTAATACTTAGTAGCACTGAGCATCTTTTTATGTGCCTTTTGACCATCTATATGTCTTCTTTGGAGAAATGTGCACTTAAGACTTCTGTGCATTTTTTGTTGGCTTGTCTATTTTTTGACAGTGCATTGTATGAGTTGTTTGTATATTTTGGATATTAACACCTTGTAGGTCACATCATTTGTAAATATTTTTTCCCAATCTATGTTGTCTTTTCTTTTTGATGGTTTCCTTAGGTACCATTTGTGTGTGTGTGTGTGTGTGTGTGTGTGTGTTTTAACTTTTATTTCTTTGGCCTTGGAAGACTGATTTAAGACAATATTGCTACAGTTTATATCTTAGAATACTTTTCCTATATTCTCCTGTAGGAGTTTTATGGTATCCTGTCATATATTTAAGTCTAAGCCATTGTGGGTTTATTTTGTATTAATACATGGTGTGAGGGAATGTTCCAATTTCATTATTTTACATGTAGCTGTCTAGGTTTTCCAACAGTAATTGTAGAATAAACTCTTTTTTCCATTATATATTCTTGCCCCCTTTGTGTAGATTAATTGGCCATAGGTTTCTGAGTTTATTTCTAGACTCTTTTTTCTATTCATTCTATGTGTCTGTTTATTGTGCCAATACTATACTCTTTTGATTACAGTAGCTTTGTAATATAGCCGGAAGGGTTTTGCCTCCAGCTTTTCTCTTCATCCTCAGGTCTGCTTTGGCAATTCTGGGCTTTTTGGTTTTGGGGTGTTTTTGCCTCCCATATAAATTATTTGTGGTACATGCATGCAAAATGTCTTGGGTGTTTTTATAGAGATCACATTAATTCTGTAGATTGCTTTCCATACCATAGCCATTGTAAATGACTTTAATTCTTCTGATCCAAGAGCATGAGATATCTTTCCATTTCTTTGAATCATCTTCACTTTCCTTTAGCAATGTTTTATAGTTTGCAGGATAAAGCTCTTTGGGCTTTCCTGGTGGCTCTGATGTTAAAGAATCTGCATGCAATTCAGGAGATCTGCATTCAATCCCTGGGTTAGGAAGATCCCTGAAGATGAGAATGACTACCCACTCCAGTATCCTTGCCTACAGAATTCCATGGACAGAGGAGCCTGGTGGGCTACAGTCTGCAAGGTTGCAAAGAGTCTGAGAGGAGAAACTAACACTTTCAGTTATACATATAGGTTTTAAAACGTTTGGGCTTATTTTTAGGTACTGTTTGATGTAATTTTAAATAGGCAAAACATTCTCCGACATAAATTACAGCAGGATCCTCTACGATCCACCTCCTAGAATACTGGAAACAAAAGCAAAAATAAACAAATGGGATCTAATTAAAATTAAAAGCTTCTGCACAACAAAGGAAACTATAAGCAAGGTGAAAAGACAGCCTTCAGAATGGGAGAGAACAATAGCAAATGAAACAACTAACAACTAATCTCAAAAATATACAAGCAACTTATGTAGCTCAATTCCAGAAAAATAAACGACCCAGTCAAAGAATGGGCCAAAGAACTAAATAGACATTTCTCCAAAGAAGACATATAAATGGCTAACAAACATATGAAAAGATGCTCAACATCACTCATTATCAGAGAAATGCAAATCAAGACCACAGTGAGGTATCATTTCACACCATTCAGAATGGCTGCGAACCAAAAGTCTACAAGCAATAAATGCTGGAGAGGATGTGGAGAAAAGGGAACCCTCTTACACTGTTGGTGGGAATGCAAACTAGTACAGCCACTATGGAGAATAGTGTGGAGATTCCTTAAAAAATTGCAAATAGACTGCCTTATGAGCCAGCAATCCTACTGCTGTGCATACACACCGAGGAAACCAGAATTGAAAGAGACACATGTACCCCAATGTTCATTGCAGCACTGTTTATAATAGCCAGGACATGGAAACAACCTAGATGTCCATCAGCAGATGAATGGATAACACAGTGGTGGTACATATACACAATGGAGTATTACTCAGCCATTAAAAAGAATACATTGGAATCAGTTCTAATGAGATGGATAAAACTGGAGCTGATTATACAAAGTGAAGTAAGCCAGAGAGAAAAACACCAGTACAGTATACTGACACATATATATGGAATTTAGAAAGATGGTAATGATAACCCTGTATGTGAGACAGCAAAAGAGACACAGATGTATAGAATGGACTTTTGGACTCTGAGGGAGAGAGAGAGGGAGAGGGAGAGGGTAGGATGATGTGGGAGAATGGCATTGAAGCACGTATACTGTCATGTAAGAAACGAATTGCCAGTCTGTATTCGATGCAGGATACAGGATGCTTGGGGCTGATGCACAGGGATGATCCAGAGAGACGATGTGGGGTGGGAGGTGGGAGGGGTTTCAGGATTGGGAACTCATGTACACCCGTGGTGGATTCATGTCAATGTATGACAAAACCAATACAGTATTGTAAAGGAAAATAAAGTAAAAATAAAAATTAAAAAATATTAAAAAATAATAAAATGGGATTTTTTAAAAAACTTTCTTTTACTGATGCTTCATTGTTAGTGAAAAGAAATACAGCAGATTTCTGTATATTAATCTTGTCTCCTGCTACCTTGCTGAATTCACTTATTGTTAATAGTTCTAAGAGTTTATGTGTGAAGTTTTTAGGGTCATTCTGTTACAATTAGTGTGTCTTTAAATTTATTCTTCTTGTCTAGTTTCTGTGGCTAAGACTTCCAATACTCTGTTGAAGAGTAGTGGTAAGAGTGAACATGTTTGTCTCATCCAGAATGTAATGGAAAGGAAGGCTTTCAGCTTTTCACCGTTGAGTATTATGTTGGATATGAGTTTGTCATCAGTTCAGTTATGTTCAGTTGCTCAGTTGTGTCAAACTCTTTGCTACCCCATGAACTGCAGCACACCAGGCCTCACTGTCCATCACCAACACTCAGAGTTTACTCAAACTTGTCCATCGAGTCAGTGAGACCATCCAACCATCTCATCCTCCGACGTACCATTCTCCTCCTGCCCCCAATCCATCCCAGCATCAGAGTCTTTTCCAAGGAGTCAACTCTTTGCATGAGGTGGCCAAAGTATTGGAGTTTCAGCCTCAGCATCAGTCCTTCCAACGAACACCCAGGACTGATCTCCTTTAGAATGGACTGGTTGGATCTCTTGCAGTCCAAGGGACTCTCAAGAGTCTTCTCCAACACCACAGTTCAAAAGCATCAATTCTTCAGTGCTCAGCTTTCTTCACAGTCCAACTCTCACATCCATACATGACCACTGGAAAAACCATAGCCTTGACTAGATGGACCTTTGTTGACAAAGTAATGTCTCTGCTTTTTAATATGCTATCTAGGTTGTCATAAATGGCTTTTATTATGTTGAAATATGTTTGCTCTATACCCACTTTGGTAAGAGTTTCTTTTATGAATGGATGTTGAATTTTACCAACTGCATTTCTGAGTGTATAAAATGATATGTGGTTTTTGTCTTCTCTTTGATTTATTTGCATATGTTGAATTGTTGCATATGTTGCATATGTTGAATGGATCATCCTTGTGACTTTGGAATGAATCCAACTTGATCATGGTATGTGATCCTATTTTGTTGACTTTTTCTTCTATATTCATGAACAATCTTGGCCAGTAATATACTTTCTTTATATTCTTTGTCTGGTTTGGTATCTGGATAATTGTGGCTTTATAAAATAAACTTATGAATGTTGTCTCATCAGTATTTTGGAATAGTTGGAGAAGTATAGGTTTAAGTTTTTCTTTGTATATTTAATATAATTCCCTAAGGAAGCCATCTGGTTATGAATTTTGTTTGCAGGGAGATTTTTTTATTACTGATTTTATTTCACTTCTAATGATCAGTCTCTTCAAATTATCTGTTTCTTCTTGACTCAGCTTGGCAGACTATATGTTTCTAGAGACTTACTCATTTTTTCTAAGTTGTCCAATTTGTTGGCATGTAACTATTCATAGTAGTATTTTATGATTTTTTGTGTTTTTCTACCACTCTTATTTCTCCTCCTCTGCTACTTTTTGTTATTGTTATTTTGTTATTGATTTCTCTAACTTTTCTTCTTGGTGAGTCTGTCAGAAGGTTTGTCAGTTTTGTTTTAATTTTCAAAAAGCAACTCTTAATTTTATTGATCTTTTTTTATTATTTTTGGTTCTGTTTTATTTATTTCCTCTCTCATCTTTATTATTTTATTCCTTCCACTGACTTTGGGTTTTTGTTTTTTTTTAATCTTTTTCTGATTCTTTTAGGTGGTAAATAGGTTGTTTGAGATTTTTATCTATTTCTTGAGGACGGCCTCTAGTGCTCTGAACTTTCCTCTTATAACTGTTTTTACTGCATCCCATAGTACTCTTGCTTGGAAAATTCCATGGACAGAGGAGCCCGGTAGGCTGCAGTCCATGAGGTAGCTGGAGGTCGGACATGACTGAGTGACTTCACTTTCTCTTTTCACTTTTCTGCATTGCAGAAGGAAATGGCAACCCACTCCAGTGTTCTTGCCTGGAGAATCCCAGGGACAGGGGAACCTGGTGGGCTACTGTCTATGAGTCGCACAGAGTTGGACACGACTGAAGCGACTCAGCAGCAGCAGCAGCATAGATTTACTAAAGTTGTGCTTTTACTTTTTTTTTTTTTAAATCTCAAGGTCTTTTCTGATTTCCTTTGATTTCTTCATTGACCTATTGTTTCTTTAGCATCATATTGTTTAATCTACATGTGTTTGTTATTTTATAATTTTCTTTCTGTGGTTAATTTCTAGTTTCATGTCACTGTGGCCAGAAAAGATGCTTGACATTATTTCTGTCCTCTTAAATTGGTAGAGGTTTGTTTCGTGACCTAGTACATGATCTATCCTACAGAATGTTCTATGTGCTCTTGAACAGAATGCATATTCTGATTTTACTTATAAACTAAGATTATGTCATCCAGTCCCATCACTTCTTGATGAATAGAAGGGTAAAAAACTAGAAGCTGTGACAGATTTTCTTTGGCTCTAAAATCACTGTGAATGGTGACTGCATCCATGAAATTAAAAGATGCTTGCTCCTTGGGAGGAAAGCTGTGACAAAAGTAGACAGTGTATTGAAAAGCAGAGATATCATTTCACTGGCAAAAGTCCATGTGGTCAAAGCTATGATTTTTCCAGTAGTCATGTATAGATGTAAGAGTGGGACCATAAAGAAGGCTGAGCACTGAAGAAGTGATGCTTTAGAGTTGTGGTGCTGAAAAAAGTCTTAAGAGTCCCTTGGACAGGAAGGGAATCAAACTAGTCAATCCTACAAGAAATAAATCCTGGATACTCATTGAAGGACTGATGCTGAAGCAGAAGCTCCAATACTTTGGCCACTTGATGCAAAAAGCAGATTCATTCGAAAAGACCCTGATGCTGGGAAAGACTGAAGGCAAAAGGAGAATGGGGTGGCAACAAGAAGCATCCTATGAATATCAATTAAGGACAACAGGTCTATTGTGTCATTTAGGATCTTTGATGCCTTATTAATTTTTTCTCTTATTATCTGTCCATTTTTGTTAGTAGGGAGTTAGTCTCCTACTATTGTCATATAATTGTCAGTTTCTCCTGTTATGTCTGTTAGTATATCCTTTACATATTTAGGTGAGCATACATTTGGTGCCTATATGTTAATAAGTGTTCAGTTCAGTCACTCAGTTGTTTCCAACTCTTTGTGACTGCATGAACTGCAGCAAGCCAGGCCTCCCTGTCCATCACCAACTTCCAGAGTTCACTCAAACTCATGTCCGAGTCAGTGATGCCATCCAGCCATCTCATCCTCTGTTGTCCCCTTCTCCTCCTGCCCCCAATCCCTCCCAGCATCAGAGTCTTTTCCAATGAGTCAGCTCTTCGCATCAGGTGGCCTAAGTATTGGAGTTTCAGCTTTAGCATCATTCCCTCCAAAGAACACCCAGGACTGATCTCCTTCAGAATGGACTGGTTGTATCTCCTTGCAGTCCAAGGGACTCTCAAGAGTCTTCTCCAACACCACAGTTCAAAAGCATCAATTCTTTGGTGCTCAGCTTTCTTCACAGTCCAACTCTCACATCCACACATGACCACTGGAAAAACCATAGCCTTGACTAGACAGACCTTTGTTGGCAAAGTAACGTCTCTGCTTTTGAATATGCTATCTAGGTTGGTCATAACTTTCCTTCCAAGGAGTAAGTGTCTTTTAATTTCATGGCAGCAATCACCATCTGCAATGGTTTTGGATCCCCCCAAAATAAAGTCTGACACTGTTTCCCCATCTATTTCCCATGAAGTGATGGGGACCAGATGCCATGATCTTTGTTTTCTGAATGTTGAGCTTGAAGCCAATTTTTTCACTCTCCTCTTTCACTTTCATCAAGAGGCTTTTTAGTTCCTCTTCACTTTCTGTCATAATGGTGTTGTCTTCTGCATATCTGAGGTTATTGATATTTTTCCCGGCCATCTTGATTCCAGCTTGTGCTTCTTCCAGTCCAGCATTTCTCATGATGTACTCTGCATAGAAGTTAAATAAGCACGGTGACAGTATACAGCCTTCACATACTCTGTTTTCTATTTGGAACCAGTCTATTGTTCCATGTCCACTTCTAACTTTGCTTCTTGACCTGCATATAGGTTTCTATGAGGCAAGTCAGGTAGTCTGGTATTCCCATCTCTCAGAATTTTCCACAGTTTATTGTGGTCCACACAGTCAAAGGCTTTGGCATAGTCAATAAAGCAGAAATAGATGTTTTTCTGGAACCCTCTTGCTTTTTTGATGATTCATACGATGTTTGCAATTTGATCTCTTGTTCCACTCCCTTTTCTAAAACCAGCTTGAATATGTGGAAGTTCATAGTTAACATATTGCTGAAACCTGGTTTGCAAAAATTTGAGCATTACTTTACTAGCGTGTGATAAGTATAATATGTTATATTTTAACAGGTATTATATTCTCTTCTTTTATTGAACCATTTCCCATTATATAGTGTTCTTCTTTCCTTATGGATTTGGTTTTAAAGTCTATTTTTTCCAATATGAGTATTGCTACTTCAGTCTCTTGTTTCCATTTGCATGAATATTTTATCCATCTCCTCACTTTCAATCTGTGTGTCTTTCATCTGAAGTGAATGTTTCATAGGCAGCGTGTTTTAGGTTCTTGTTTGTTGTGCTTTGTTTTTAAATCCATTTTGCCACTCTGTCTTTTGATTGGAGAATTGAGTCCGTTGACATTTAAAGTAGTTATTTATAGGTACAGACTTACTGCCATTTTAAATCGTGTTTCCCTATTGATTTTTAAATTCTCTTTTGTTCATTGTTTCTTTTTTTCTTTCTTTTCCTTTTGTGGCTTAATGGTTTTCTTTTGTGTTGTGCTTGAGTTCCTTTCTTTTTGACTTTTGTGACCCATTGTAGCTTTTTGATTTGTGGTTACCCTGGTTTTCAAGTGTGTTGTACTTTGTCTACTTTATACTGTTAGTCATATCAGTTTAAATACATTCTGAAAGATCTACGTTTTTTGTTCCCCTCCCCCTACACTTTGTGATTTTGATGTCCTTTTATGCACCTTCATTTTTGTCCGTTTACTGTTAATTGAGTATTAATTTCTTATGCAATTTTTTTCACTTTTTAAATGTATACACTTATTTATGTTAATGATCCTCAATCCTTTTCTATATTTGCCTTTCCTGTTGTGATTTTTTTCCTTTCCTGTAGATTTTTTATTCTCTTCTATTTAATAAAGCCATTTATTTTGGGGTAGGTTTTGTATTGCTGTACTATTTCATTTTTTGCTTATCTGAGAAAATTTTTTTTAACTCTCTTTCTATTCTAAGAGTTTTCTTGCTGGGTAGAGTATCCTAGGTTGCAGCTTTTTCACTTTCAGGATTTTTAGTATTTCATGCCACTCCCTTCTAGCCTTCAAAGTTTCAGGAGAGAAATCAACTGATACTGTTATTTAAGAGAGATAGAAAGAATTTCATAGCTGCCTTACAGTATTTGGAGAATTGTCCTGAGAAAGAGAGATAGATATAGTTAAGATATTGGGGTAGGTTTTGTATTGCTGTACTATTTCATTTTTTGCTTATCTGAGAAAATTTTTTTTAACTCTCTTTCTATTCTAAGAGTTTTCTTGCTGGGTAGAGTATCCTAGGTTGCAGCTTTTTCACTTTCAGGATTTTTAGTATTTCATGCCACTCCCTTCTAGCCTTCAAAGTTTCAGGAGAGAAATCAACTGATACTGTTATTTAAGAGAGATAGAAAGAATTTCATAGCTGCCTTACAGTATTTGGAGAATTGTCCTGAGAAAGAGAGATAGATATAGTTAAGATATGCTCTTAACTAATGGTGAGCACCTATTAGATGCCCGGTAGATATTACAGGAATGAATGAATATGTGAATGAATGAGTGATTGAAATACTAAAACCGAAAAGTAGAAGGAAAAGCAAAGGATGAAAGGTACAGGGAGATAAATATTATTTTAATGTGAAGACTAATATTCTCTTGACAAGAGCTGTCCACAAAGATTCACTTCAGCAAACTGCCCTGGCTAGGTGGAAAATTACATTTATAAGTTACAGTTATAATTTTTTTCAGTATCATTGTAAAAAGAGAGGCAATGGGTGTTTCTAAAATTATGCATCTTGTAAAAGGTTTTCTTTTCTGTAGCTGCATCTAGCTATAGAAACTAGCTTTCAAATTAGTATTCTTTTGATTTCATAACATGTTGAAACTAATTTTTAACACATGGAAGCAATTTCAGGATGCAAGTTGTTCTAGGAAAAAAATGTCAAATAATTTTTAATTAAATATGTATTCCAACTATTTCTAGGATGAGCAAACCAACATCATCTATAATAGTAGTAAGGCTTACTCTCTGTCATCTCTCATCAAGGAACTGTGCTAAGAGTTTCATATATCTCTAACCCAAATACCAAATCTGCTATAGGACAACCAACAACTGTCATGTATTGTATAAACTGTCTTGGGTTTGAGGAGGTTTGGTAGTTTACTCAGTGTCATGAATTTATTAATTTGTGGAACAAGGACCTATATCTGTGTCTGTCTTATTTTCTTATCGTGTTTTTTAACAAGTAATTTTTCCCACCTGCAGAAAATCTTCCTTCTGCTGTTGCTTTTCTGAATTGAATTGGTGTTATTATTCTATATTGCCTAGCAAGCACTGTCTAGTAGGCAATAATATACAATTTATAATAAAACAAATATCAATTATTTCATATGAGCTAATCCTACCTGAACTTAAGTAAAAATCAACAGCAAGTGCTTTTGTTAAGAAAATGCTAGCCTGTTAAACCACTGTCATTTCTGGAAAATGCATCCTGATATGAAATTTAAAGTTCATGAGATATTTCTTGAGAATGGCTTTTTCTTGACAATCAGAATATGAACTGGTAATGAAAGTTATAGAGAAAGAATCAGTGAAGTACTGAGTTTGGTCTGCTGGACAGAGAGATTTGAAAATAGGTAGTGAGATTTGCAATACCGAACTTTCATTCAATAGATTTTTAAGTTATTGAAATGGAAGATTATAAATGATACTAGATATAAAATATAGAAAATCCTATAGAAGAAAGGGATCACTAAACTATTTGCTTTTGTTATGGAGAAAAGATTTACTCACACACATGCATTCTACTCTTTTCTTCCTGCAACTAGATAATTTTCTCTCTGCACAGTACATAGTTATATCCTGCCCTCTACTCTCTGTGAAAAGTTTGATCTACCACTGGGTACTTCAGATTACTCTATCAGCTTCCCAATTCATCTATCATAAATTTTGTTTTTTGATTTTTTGCTTGTCATTTTAGTTTTATCTCATGTGAATGGGTCCCCAATAATTTTGTTTTCTTTGAAATTCATATAAAATACATGAAATATGCATATTCTTTAGTGGCTTGCTTATTTTCTTCAGCATATTCATCTTCATTCCTGTATAATTACCAATTATTTATCACTAAATCAATATCCAAAGTGACTATACCAATTAAAAATGCTCCCATCCGAAACATATAGAAGATTTTATTACCCATTTATGCATTAAAATCTTTGAAGTCAAACTTCTTATATTCAATATGATAGGTGTGAAAGTTTCTCCCTATCATTTTTAATTTGCATTTTCCTGATGATTAATGAAATTAAGCCTTTTAAAATGAATTTCTCTGTGAAATATATTTAAATGTCATTTGATTAAATGTCATACTTTCATATCTTGTTATGAGTTTTTTCTTTCCTAGTTTTAGGTAGGTTGTCTTTAAATTGTAAACAGAACTACAGCTTTTCTGATGATATGTGTAAAAATATTTTTCAACATTTGTGCCCTGTTTTAACATGTCTTTAATTTGTTAAATTTTTAGATTTTGATATAATTCCTCATTTGTGATGTTTATAGATTATGCATGTTTATGCTTCATTGTAACAAATATTTTCTTTCATATGACAAAGTTATAAAAATTTTTTCCCATGTTCCCTTCAAATTTATTAAAGATTTATCTTTTCAATTTGTCTTTACTCCATTTTGGCTTTATTATTGTATATAGAGATGGGAATACCAGACCACCTAACCTGCCTCTTGAGAAATCTGTATGCAGGTCAGGAAGCAACAGTTAGAACAGACTGGTTCCAAATAGGAAAAGGACTATGTCAAGGCTATATATTGTCACCCTGTTTATTTAACTTATATGTGGAGTACATCATGAGAAATGATGGACAAGATGAAGCAAAAGCTGGAATCAAGATTGCTGGGGAGAAATATCAATAACCTCAGATATGCAGATGAAACCACTCTTATGGCAGAAAGTGAAGAACTAAAGAGCCTCTTGATGAATTCGTGCTGTGATCATGGGCTCACAGAGCTGGACATGACTGAGTGACTGAACTGACTGACTGAACTGATATATATCATCTATCTATCTCCTTAAAAACTGTGGTTCACATTCCAAAAAAGTTTAAGAACAACTGCCTTGGTGAATTTTGGCATGGTTATAATGTGATATCAGCTATGATTGGCCCACTGAAAATTCTTCTTTAAATAACCAGCAAACTTGTCATGTCAGACTTTTCATTTTTTTTCCTTTTCAAATGGCTACACTTCTCTAAAATCTTTCTCTTTTTAGACTCTTCATCCTGGAGACATTGATTGGTTAAATTAGGGAAATAAAGCCACACCTAAAAGTTTAGCATATATTGACAGTGAATAATTTTAAAGAAGGGAGTATTTAACCTTTTTTTAATTAATAAAGTTGACTGGTGCCTTCCTCATGCCTTTCAGTTACCATGACTCACCTTGATCTCCCCTTAATATCACAATTTAACATTAGATGCCTCTCCAGAGAAGAGAATCATTCAGAAAGTAGGTAGACAATGATTAATAATTAATACTTAAAATTCTGGTCTTTCAGATTTTATTTTATTTGTAGTTAAATGCCCTTTGTACAAATGTGTAATCTCCAGTATGTGCATATGATTGAATCTGTGTCACTTATAGGACAATAAGATTACTGGAGAAATTCTTATTTTACTTGTAGGTTTTCTCCTAGGACTATTGTTTACAGCTACTACCAACAACCATAGTATTAAGTAAGAACTGAAAATACCATTTTAAAAACATAAAACACAAATGTTTCCCCTTCTTAGAACCTTTTTATAACTTTGTTGTAACTTTTATAAGTTTAGAACCCAATTAACTAAGCATCTGTGAGGAACAGGCTAAAATGCCAACAGTAATCTATCCTTGGAGTCTGAAGAACTGAGTTGCATTATTTGATATTATTGATAGATGTTCAGGTCTCATGTCTTGGGTATATTGTAAATGGAGACAGGAAGTAAAAACATTATCAGTGGACTGGAACACATTTTACCATATACCTGAGAAGTGCTCTTAATGCCACTGCATCATTTCATTTAGCAGCTAGAGGTTTGTTTTAAGCCTGAGAGTTAATCACTCTTGTCAACAGACTTGGTTGCTGCTATGTACTTTCTGGATGTAGCTATGGTAGTAAGGAATCCTGTTTGCTGGTGTGAAACCCAGTCTTACTTACCTAGCATAAGCAATAAAGGATATTTTACTGAGTCATGTAACAGAAGTCCAGGTCATTTTGGCTACACTCAAAAGCAGGCCTTTTCTATGTGGTGATCACCCTGCTGGACCATCTACTCTACCAGCTCAGTAATCTCATCTGAGTTTCTCTTTTCAGTAGCTTTTGTTAAGTCTGAGTCCCAGGTCTCATCAGAATACTTGGATTCCATGCTTATTGGTGAACTGATAATTGTGGTCAGTAGAATAGAGCAGTGATTGGCCAGGCTTGGGTCACATTTCTATATCTGTATTCTAGGGATTGGAGGAGGAGCAGGCTCTCCAAAGGTAAAAAAGGGCGGGGGGCATTATTATCAAGGCAAGATTTTATATAGATGCTGGGTAAGAAAAACAGAAGATGCTACTACAGCAGTCTTACTTTGACTTTAAAAGGTTCAGTGTCTGAATTCTTTCAAAAAAAGTGATATTATTTCTATCTCATCATTGAATTATTCACTTAAAAAATACGTATTCAGCCAGGCGGAGACATTTCCTTTAACTTCTCTGAGCATATGAAATGTGTGTATGATCTTGACTAAGCCTCTGTAATATTTTATTAGATGATTTTCATCACTCTGGGTAATAAACAGGTGATTTGACTTAGCAGAGTACAGGTGCTATTTTTAATACTTAGTGCTCTCTGGAGGTCTTCCAAATAATAATAGCACCTTTAAAAGCTTTGGATTCCCCAAGGAGCAATAAAATTGTGCTGAGTATTGTCTGTGATAAATAACACATCTCCCTTCTCTTCTATTCCATGTTCCTACTTGAGAAACTTCCAGATTTTCTGACATTATCTCAGGGTTGATTGCCTAGTGAAGGTCAATACTTTATTGCTTTTTATTTCTAAGTTTCTTTGTGTTTATATTGGAATAATGAGACTATTATAGGCTTTTAAAAATATTAAAAATCATGGAAAATAAAACCATAAACATATCACTAAGTAATATAACTTAAAACTTTGTTTTCTAAAAGAGAAATAATTAAATGTTTTCATGATCATTGGAGTTCAGGGGTTAAGGAACCAAGATCTCAGGGAAAGGAAGGACAGAGAAGTGAGGTCAAAATATTGCATGGAATTTTCCCTTGAGGCCTGATGTGTACTTCTAGGATGAAACTAAAAAAAAAAAAAGAGAGAGAGAGAGAGAGAAAAAATGGTTGAAAACATGTTATAAAAGATTAAAAGGTAAAGCACAGATATGAGCTGTCTCAGAGACCTTTTGAGGTGGTAGGATCATGATAAACAATCAAGACTTTTTATTGAGTCTCCTGAGTAGCTACATCAAAGGATAAAAGCAAATGGGAAATAAGTATACCAGCCTCAGTTGAATCCAGATGATCTACCTGTACTCTGTTTGCCTTCAGGAAGAAGATTAAATCCTATTTGGAAGAAGAGAACATTGTTCAAACTTCTGCAATTTTCCATAACCAATGTATCTGTCATTTAGAAAAAAAAAATAGTAGGTATACAAGTAAATAGGAACAAATAACCTAAAATCAAGAAAGAAACAATAGTCAAAAGAGATAGAGAAGTGATTCAGATTCAGAATCAGAAGTGATTCAGAAGTTACCAGACACAGACTTCTAGAAAACTGATTAATATGTTCAAGAAAAGACAGAGAATTTCACCAGAGATCTGGAGTCTAGGAAAGGAATCACACGAACAACTTCAAACTTAAAATTACAGTATGTGAATTTAAGAATCAGTAGATGAATTTAACAACATATTAGATACATAAGAAGAGAGCTTAGTGACTTGGAAGATAGGCCTGTAGAAAATATTCAGATTAAAGCATAGAGTTGAAAAAATAATGTAAAAATGAAGAAAATTCCATGAGACATATTGGAAGATGTAAAAGGTCTGGGCGTGGCCATTGGTGGCTAGAAGTAAATTAGAGAGAAAAATAGTAACAGAAATAATATTTGAAGAGATACTGATCAAAAATTTTCCAAAATTAATGAACAACCTCAAGCCAGAGATTTAAGAAACTCTATAAGCAAAGATACGTCAAGGCTGTATATTGTCACCCTGCTTATTTAACTTCTATGCAGAGTACATCATGAGAAATGCTGGGCTGGAAGAAGCACAAGCTGGAATCAAGATTGCCGGGAGAAATATCAATAACCTCAGATATGTAGATGACACCACCCTTATGGCAGAAAGTGAAGATGAACTAAAAGCCTCTTGATGAAAGTGAAAGAGGAGAGCGAACAAGTTGGCTTAAAGCTCAACATTCAGAAAACGAAGATCATGGTATCTGGTCCCATCACTCCATGGGAAATAAATGAGGAAACAGTGGCAACAATGTTAGACTTTATTTTTCGGGATCCAAAATCCCTGCAGATGGTGTTTTCAGCAATGAAATTAAAAGATGCTTATTCCTTGGAAGGAAAGTTATGAACCAACCTAGATAGCATATTGAAAAGCAGAGATATTACTTGGCCAACAAAGGTCCATCTAGTCAAGGCTATGGTTTTTCCTGTGGTCATGTATGGATGTGAGAGTTGGACTGTGAAGAAGGCTGAGCACCGAAGAATTGATGCTTTTGAGGTGTGCTGGAGAAGACTTGAGAGTCCCTTGGACTGCAAGGAGATCCAACCAGTCCATCCTAAAGGAGACCAGTCCTGGATGTTCAGTGGAAGGACTAATGCTGAGGCTGAAACTCCAATACTTTGGCCACCAGATGCAAAGAGTTGACTCACTGGAAAAGACCCTGATGCTGGGAGTTTATGACCAACCTAGACAGTATATTCAAAAGCAGAGACATTACTTTGCCGACTAAGGTCCGTCTAGTTAAGGCTATGGTTTTTCCTGTGGTCATGTATGGATGTGAGAGTTGGACTGTGAAGAAGGCTGACCGCTGAGGAATTGATGCTTTTGAGCTGTGGTGTTGGAGAAGACTCTTGAGAGTCCCTTGGACTGCAAAGAGATCCAACCAGTCCATTCTGAAGGAGATCAACCCTGGGATTTCTTTGGAAGGAATGATGCTAAAGCTGAAACTCCAGTACTTTGGCCACCTCATGCGAACAGTTGACTCATTGGAAAAGACCCTGATGCTGGGAGGGATTGGGGGCAGGAGGAGAAGGGGACGACGGAAGATGAGATGGCTGGATGGCATCACTGACTCGATGGAGTGAATCTGAGTGAACTCCAGGAGTTGGTGATGGACAGGGAGGCCTGGCGTGCTGTGATACATGGGGTCACAAAGAGTCAGACACGACTGAGTGACTGAACTGAACTAAACTGAACAGTGTAAAATTGTATCACAAAACTACTTATTATAGTTCATTTTTTCCATTAAGTAAAATGATAATCTTTGCCATATATTTTTTCAAATATATGTGCATATGTGTATATATGTAGATATATAGATATTAATATATATATACACATATATATTTTCAACTGTGTGGAAGACAGTTGAAAATTCACATATAGCTTCTGATCAGCCCTTAGTATATGCAGTTCCTTCATGTCCACAGATTCAACAACTTTAAATCATATGGCAGTGTACTATTTACTATTTTAAAAAATCTGTATATAAGTAGGTATTTTTACCATCATTTACTTGTCTGTCTAGAACTCTTTGCCTCAATATTTTCTGATAAACTTTTTATGTGGCACATTCCCTTTCTCCCCATTGTGGTAGAAGTTATAGAGCAACAACAGGAAGTATTCTTCTCCAGTAGACTATACTGGAGAAGTCATACAGTGTAAAAGAGTACATTTATTCTTTAGGGTAATTCTCAGCTTTCAGTCTACATAAATTGTTAAGATAGCATGATTAAGTGCTATCTGCAAACCTCAGATAATCTGTGTCTATAGGTCTAGGATGAGGTTGAGAATTTCATTTCTAGCAGCATCCCTGGCAATTCTGCTATTGGTTTAGAACTACACATCGAATATCACTCAATTATGATACTGGTAGCAATTTTTAGGATATTTTGTTGACAGATTTTAGAGAAAGAGCTTTACTTCAGATGAAATCTTCATTCTCTGTATGTTCACATATAAAATGGCAGCTGTACTGTTCTATTAGCAATCTTGCCTCATTTGATTCACAGGTGGGATGTTAAGTACAATTCAGTGCTTCTTGTGCCTATGGACAATGATGCACATAGCACAGTGTAATCTGATATCAGCTGTTCTATACTTCTGAAAGCTCAAATTACATTGCCTTTAAACCTGGCTCGTTATGTATCAAACCTGATATGTAGCATTCCTAAAAGTATCCCTGTTATTTGTCCCTTGAAAAAAGGAGCATAGATTGCAAACCAGTTCTTCAGGTGCAGACAACTTTAGTTTCTGTATGTTCTTCCTCCCATGCTTGGTTCCCTACCTCCCAGAGAGTCTCTTTAGGGGCATTAGTGCTGCGACTCTTAACACATCACTGTAGGTGTAACATCTATGAAAAGTTCCCAGACTTCCAATCTGCAAGGTGCCAGTCTTGCCTGGAAAATCCCATGGACAGAGGAGCCTGGTAGGCTGCAGTCTACTGGTTCACTAAGAGTCAGACTCAACTGAGTGGCTTCACTTTCACTTTAAGTCTTCAATCTGGTATTTTTCTCACTTAGAAGCTGCAAGATATTAACATTTCTGGGGGTAATCCTATCAAAATATCATTTTATTCTTTTCATAGTTAATGGAGGTTGCAGCAAATCTTGCTTGCCAATTTTACTTTGCAATTTTTAGCAGTGTATCCATCTCTGTGATTATCCACAGTACTGGTTAAGGTCCTCATCTACTCTTGCCAAGATTGTTAAAATAATCTCTTAACTGGTGTCCTTCCATACTTATTCCTCTAAATTACATCTTTTCTACAGTCAAAGAAAGATTTATCTGAACACATAACTATGCAACTGTATAAGATCTGTGTATTTAATTATATCTATGTATTTCCTACTTAATGGGGTAAAGATTAAAAAAAATCTCTGGAATTAAACTTTACAGTGATCATTATTAGGCAATTTTAAGAGTTGAAAGTACTTAGTAATATTCCCAGTAAATAGTGGAACATATATATATGACTGTATCTTCTATTAAGGATATATTTGAGGGCATTAATTCAGCATCTTCTACACAGAAAAAAATACATGCCCTAATTTTCAGTGTTTGCATCAGCAGTGCAGAAATAACTATCTTGATCTTAAATGAAACTAACTAAACAAAATGGTATGAGACTGGAAATGAATCACGTTTAGAAAAGAAACCTGATTTCTCTAACAAAAATCAGTGCCCTGGTGTCAATGAGGAATCATTATGAAGCAGACTGTAAAGGTTTTGCTGATAATTAACTTAACTATGGAGAAATGATGAGAAAGATGTAAGGGAAATACTAAGATGGATTTTGGATAAAAGTTATTGGCTGTTTAAATTGTTTTCAGTATTTGAACATTATTTTCATATGCTATCTTTATGTTTAACGATATTGACCTAATACACTATTGAATATCAAGCATTATGTTTAATTCATCAACCAGTAAATAGCAGAGAACAAATTTTGATGAATTCAACAGAGTCAGTGTTTTTGATGAGGCTGGGAAAGAATAGAGGTAATAATTTTTTGACATATGGATACCCTGGCACTTGAACTAGTCTCGCTGTTCCCACATAATGTCCCCAAAATGTCAAACAATCCCTCTATCCATGCTATGCAGCCCCAGAAAAATTCTTGCTTGCTTGGTGCTGGAAGCCAGGGAATCGTAATAAATGTCAAAAGGGATATGAGGAAAATATATGGAAAGGCACTCAGCGAGAAATGTAGCTGATACTGCCTGCTTTTAAACTCAGTTGTTACTGATCCTATTTCAGCCTTCTTTAACTTACAAAGCTGATGAGCATCCTGAACATCGTGTTCAAAAGAAGAATATTCAAATAGCTCAAAAACAAGAAGTTTATAACTCATTAATATAATCCCAATAAATGACAGAAGCCTAAGCCTCTCCAAAAGTTACCTGATCCCACACTACTGTCCCTCTTCTCACTTTCTGGTTATCAATCTGCTAAAGGGTCTAGCTCTGCTGAGAAATAGGTCAAATGCAGAAGAATTCATAAGCCAGTAAGATTCTTTCTTAAACAAGGTGCTTGTGTTTATTATTTATTGCTGTGTACCATAAATTACTCAAAGTCCAGCATCTTAAAGAGACAAATGTTATCTCACAGAGATGAGATAAGGAATCAAAGAGTGGCTTAGTTGGGTGATTCTGGGTCAGGGTTTCTTATGAAGTTGCCATCAAAGTGCCTCTGAAGACCTGAGTGGGATTGGAGAATGCCCTTCAACAGTCATTCTTATAGTCATTGGCAGGAGGCAGCACTTTTAACACTGTGCTTAGAAATTTCAGCTAGATTACCAAGTTACTATTCGCAATGCTGATACTAAAAGCGTCTGCCACTACAGAGCAAGGATCTCCTTTTCCCAAGTTTCAGGTAACATTTTACTTCTGTTTCTACAAGCTCTTTCTGGGAGTCTTATTAATGACCACATGACTTTAAGGCTTTATTTAACAGATCCTTCAAAAGTAACATTTAATTAGTGATATAAAGTAAGAGAGAGAACTTTGCAGCTTACCAGGGGAAGAACCTTCCCATCAGAGGAAGCCAAATGCACAGATTCACTGAGGTAGAGGTGCTTTGACGTGGTCAGAGAATAGTACATAGGCCAGTATAGCTGCAGTGAAATGCATGAAGGAGGAATTCCTTTGAGCAGGAGGAAAGAGTTGCAGCAAGTAATAAGATCGATTAGGAGCTTATAGGCTGCTGTAATGACTTTTTGCTGATTGAGATGGGGAAGTAATGGTGGGTATGGAATCTGGCTTAAATTATAAAAGAGTCACCCTGGTTGTATATGGAGTATAACTTGGTGAGTGTGAGATGTGTGTGGTGTAAATATGGGCCAGGTAGGAAATATTGTAGTCCAGTGCAAGATGTTGGCACCCTAAGCTTGGCTCATAACAGGGGCCTTACAAAAATTGCTGAATTTTGAATATTTTGAAAGGAATATCTTAAAACTTCTGTTCATGTGGATCCATATTACATATTACTCGGGAGTTGCTGTCAAATCGTAACTTTATAACTCTTAAGACTTGAGATCTTTAACATTTGATTCCAAACCAAAGATAAATATTTGTAGAATATCAGATTGTAGCCCTGATAAATAGATCATTGGGCCATTCTATTTTTACCTAAAACAGAAGTTAAAGTATAAGTCAATAAGAAACACATGTGCATTGTACAGATAATACAACTTGAAAATCAGGATTGGAAATTGAAAGTCGCATTGAACCTTTCTTTTACTCAGATTTTTACAAATGAACTAGTTCTGATAATTTATTATAAAATGTATGTAAAGGAAAGTTTAACAGATGAAAAGGGCAAATGACACCTGATAACTAATGGGAGAGTAAAAGTGTCTTGGTGTCTGTGTTTATCAGATTAGGGATAATTAAATACCTGAAATTATATATCAGTAGTCAACTTTCAATGGTTGTTAATGCATAGATTACCTTACCATTAACTATGATTTAAAAATATGTTTAAGAGCAGCTACCTTAAAATATATCAGGGAAAATAATTTATGGAAAGTGAAGTATTCTGGCCCGAAAAGTTGATGGTTTGGAAATAGTATTTAAAAAATAATTTCAAAGCAGATAATAGTATAGTTTCTATCTCATTTTCATTGTTGTATTGAACATTTACTAGAAATGTTTTATGTTTTATCTGAAGTAGGGTAAGAGGGCAGATCCCAGTTATGGGGAAGCATTAATTTTTCTAGGTATGGCCCATGGCTAGCTACCCTCATTTGTCCCACAAGTCTATTCTACATGTATTTATACCCCAATCCCTTTGTAAGGAGAGACTGTATTAATCCCTGAAGATTGTTCCCTAGCACCCTGAGTCGTCCTTCAAGGATGAATAGTCCTGTCATATGTTCTTTTTGGATACTATACTAATGTCTGGTACTATAGTTTACCTCCACTTCCCACCATGTACTACCAGCCATGTTCTTAGAATATTTATTAGATAATCACACAGTTTGCAAGGAAACTTTTCACCTAAAGTTGTAAGTTATAGTGAAAGATATTGAAGGGAGTTCTTGGAATGGGATAGGACTTCATAAAGTGTTTTTTGAGTGAGGGGCACCATATTTTATGTAATACATCTGCATTAGAAATCTTGCTCCAATGCCCAAAGTATTTTTGATATTTACCCTTTTAAAAAATCACTCCTGTTACTGCAATATGTGATTAAAGAATGGCTAGATGCTACACATATTAAAATGAGGCTTAAGATTATTTTTGAAATAGGAACTCAAGTCACTTTTGTCTTCCCCTATTATAATACTTCAGCCCTTTGTTGCTAACTTCACACTCATTCTTAGATAACAGCTTATAATGGGATCTTTTAGATTTGTGCCAGTGCTTCAGATTCACATTTAATTGATACTAATAATAACTGAATTAAAACTATTTACCAAGCACTGTGCTGGGTACTTTCACAAATTATGTAATTTTAGTCCGCAAGCAGGCATGATTTAGTGCTATTGAAGAAAAACTAAAACTTGCTTGAAGCATCACAGACCCTGTTTGGATTTAAGTTTTTATTCTCAGTCCAGGATTCTCTGACATTCATCCAGACTACTTATTATTCTGCAAGGAAGATTCATGTCCTTAACCATTAGTCTTAAACATCTGTGACAGTTGTCTTCAGAGATGCCATGCTAATCCTATTGTGTTCTGGGTCATTATTTCTAGAGTGCCATTTTAGTCTGAGGATTAGAGGTGTAAAAGTAAGCACCCAGATACACATCACAGTTAATGTCAAAATCGTCAACATTTTAACAGACAGCTTCATTTTGAAATAGTAATTTTTCATTTCAGTTTCTCAGGAGTTTGAACAAAAGCCAAGATTGGAGGTTGGTTTTTCACAAATTGAGCTAGATTAAATTATATCTTGTCTTCATTTTGTCATGCAATGGCCTGGAAGTATAAATAGTACTAATATAATTGCCCTGGTTCACTTTAATATACATATGACTGCTAAAACCAATCTAAATTAATTAAATGAGTTTTAATTTGATTTTTTACCTTTTAAGCATCCCAAAATAAGACAGAAGATCTAATTTGGAAAATAGAGATGCCCAGGATGCCAAGTCAAATTTAATCTACATAACAAGTCAGATATTGACTGGAGACACATTTCTATGGACCAATTTATGCTATTAAGAGAGGTGAAAATGTAACCATGTACTTTCGAGACTTGGGATTAGGAAATGTTTCTTTATAAGCCAAGACACTGAGGTTCAGCATCAGTGTATAATACATCTACTTAGGATATGTACTCATTTTCTATGGAAAGCCGTCTAGCCTTCTTTTCTTTATTTTTGTTAATATGTCTTCCTGTACACCATACTTGGTAGAAACATTTTATTGCAGATAGTGCTAGAGGCAAGGTAGAAGCTTGACAAATTGTTTTGATTTCTTTAAAAAGGAAATATGTGGTTAATTAAAAAAAGTGCTGTTGCTGATGGTGATAATGATGCTAATGGGGCCAATGTTTGCTGAACGTTTACTGTCTACCAGACCTATTCTAAGTTCTTTAAATGTAGTGGCCTATTTAGTACTTTTTGCTGCCACAAAAGATGGGTTATACTTATCCTTTCTATTTTATTTTATTTTCTGTATTTCTTTCTTTCTTTTTTTTCAGTTGGAGGCGAATTACTTTACAATATTGTAGTGGTTTTTGCCAGACTAAGGGGCTCTTTTTCCCAATTAGTTGGACCCAACTGATGGTAGAAACATTATCTTTTCTTGTTTGTTATCATCCAATAGAGCCATGTATTCAGTAAATGTCTACTGAGAGTTGATTCTAGAAGTACCGTGATGAACATGACACATGTCTTTACTGAAAGGGCTTATCATTAAACAGAAAACAAATATAAGAAGTAAGAAATTCTACCTAAGAACAAGCTTCAGGGTCCATGATGTACATCAAGATTAACCTGAAATATGTCAAAAATGCAAATCTCAGGTTGAAACACTTTGATATGTAGAAAAAAATCATTGGAAAAAAAATCTCAACCTACAAGTAAGTAAAATTTCCTCTAATAAAACTCAAAAAGCAAAACCAGTAAAAATTAATGATTTAAACTTTTTCAAAATGATGACTTGTTCTTCAAAAGACAGTTTTTTAAATTGAAAAGACAGAAATACTGGGAGGATATATATGTATTCTCTAAGAATTTTATATACATATATAG